>OX453090.1:17223183-17306768 GCA_949708635.1 Hirtodrosophila cameraria
AGGGGTGGGGGTGGGGGAGAGATCTTGACACTTTGTCTGCCTATGGTATATACCAACATGTACACCAAGTTTGGTTGCTCTAGCTTCAAAACTGTGGAAAAAACCGGCGTTCATACAGAACGACGGACAGACGGACATTTCACTAACCCCAACATACTCTTTTTTCTTTTTTTTTCAAAAAAATTAAAAAAAGAGTATAAAAAGACGTTGGTATTGCTTATGTACCACTTTGTTCTTGAATTTTCGTTCAAAAATCAATAGCTTTGTTCTTAAAAAAAAGCAAAGAGGTTCTTAAAAAATTAACAAATATGAATAAACATGAATTGGGCTTTAATTTATTAGCGCCATTTATACTTTTGCTCAATATTATGAACAAACGAGAAAGAAATGTTATCTTCGGCTTCGAAGATATGTATATACCCTTGCAGAAAAGAAAACTTATTTTTCGATAAAATTTTGTCAACATGTGTGAAAAGTACTAAGACTTAGACATAGTGAGTTTGGTTGAGTTATTTTCAAAAACAAAAAAGTTTTTCATACAAAAACTTATTTTTCAACCGATCGTTCCTATGGCAGCTTTATGTTATTGTGGTCCGATCTGGCCGATTCTGACATATGTACTGCTTACAGAAAGAATAAGAATCTGTGCCAAGTTTCATCACGATAGCTCTAAAACTGAGGGACTAGTTCGCATATAAACAGACGGACAGACATACAATTCCAATGCCGAAGCAGGACATTTCTATAATTAACAAGTAAGAACGTTGCAGTCGGATGCACCCGACTGCGATATACTCTTTTTTTCGCCTCTTTGCGGAGTCAGTGGGCGTGGCAATTGAATTTCTGCTCAAATCTTTAAAGTTTTGCCATCAATTAAAATTTGGTTGGGCCTGTTCTACAGGTTTGGGAGAAACAAACATTGCTTGATTGCAAGGGTGGGGGTGGGCGTGGCAAAAATATTTTTATCCAATCTATTAAATAGGGCAACAGAATTCAACCTGCAAAATTTGGTGATTCTAGCTAAAGGGGTGGGGGAGATACAGACTTTGATAATTTGTGGGGGCGGGGGTGGGCGTGGTCAAATTTTTTTTTGCCAGATCAATGAAGGATGTGATAAGTAGCCCTTGTGCCAAATTTGGTTACTCTAGCTATAAAACTGTGGAAGATATAGGTTTTTGCGGTTTGTGGGGGAAGGGGTGGGGGTGGGGGGAGATCTTGACACTTTGTCTGCCTATGGTATATACCAACATGTATACCAAGTTTGGTTGCTCTAGCTTCAAAATTGTGGAAAAAACCTGCGTTCATACAGACAGACGGACAGACAGACGGACAGACGGACAGACGGACAGACGGACATTTCACAAACCCAATATACTCTTTTTTCCTTTTTTTTCAAAAAAGATAAAAATAGAGTATAAAAATAGGAATGTATATCATTTAAGAAATATTGGTGAATATGGTTTTAATGATTTTATTATGGTTTACAGTATGAATGTGAACGTTTTCTATGTCTTATATGTTTTATGTTTTGATTGAACACTTTTTAGTGAATATGCGTGCGAACTGTATGATGTAATTAATGGATGTTTTTACTCTCTGTTCCCATTAAAAATGGGAAAAAGGGAGTTATAAAGTACTGCAAATGTTTGTAACAGGCAGAAAGAGGCATTTTCGACTATATAAACTATATATATTCTTGATCAGCACCAACAGCCGAGTCGATCTAGCCATGTCCGTCTGTCCGTCCGTCTGTCTGTATGAACACTGTGATCTCAGAGACTAGAAGAGCTAGACCAAACTTGGCATGTAGGTTCCTGTACACCATACGCAGATCAAGTTTATTTCCAATTTCGGATTCACCCCCCCGCACCCCCGCGAATCGCAAAAAACTCACACAGCCAAAAAAAAAGATAAAGCTTTGATTTTTGGTAAACATATATGTTTAATCAATGTTGATCGGATGCGTAAATTTCACTACGATCAGATAAATAACACCAAAGTTATGGAAGAATCTATTACCCTCGTCTCTGCAGGCAGAAACAACAGTTTGACATGCACTGGACAAGTTAAGTACGCTGCTTGCTGGTGTTGCCGCTGAACTGCTTGAAATGCAAGCTGGGAGCAGGTAGTCGGGCGCACTCGACTAGATCAGTCTTACTTGTTCAATTTACATTTTGTGAGACACTTGTTGTTTGTTTCTTTGATTCACACTGTGTTGCTTTTGATTTTCTTTGCACAATTTATTAATGCAGACGCATAGTTTTAATTTTTGGGCTTTTGTTTTTGATTATTACACTTGGGTTTATATAAGGGAATAATGTACGCTGATCTTGCTTGATTGCGCACTGCTGCTGACTCTTACTGCATATGTACATGTACATTGATGCTGCCTAGTGCACGTTCAGCTTGCTTTATCCGCATGTTGGATTGATGTGCTCCCTTGTAACATTTCGAACTATACGCTCGCACTTAATACTGGGCCTTCATAAAAAAAAAGTATTATAAGTCAGGAAACCAGATAATAAAATATTTATTTTTACCCGATATCGGTGTCTCCGCAATTTGTTGAAAAATATACAGACGTCTTCGAAACCCAGTAAATACAATAGGGAAAAACTAAATAGAAGAAAATGAGAACGCCTGTAATTTATTGCTGCCGCATTAACTTTGTTTCAAAGGGTATTCTTACGTTCAATATTTTCTCGAACCACCAGGGAATGCAATAATCTGTAAAAATAGTTCCAATCAATGCACTAATTAGAGCGTGTAAGCGGCTGTCAGTTGTCACTTTGACATTTGCGATCTCTGTTAAGGAATATTGGGTCCATCCCTGGATCTGTTAACTGAGGCGGGTGATTTGAAGCAAACTTGCCGTTACGAATTCAAATGCAATATTATTTCAAACGAAGCTGTTCATAACAAACCATGTCCACTTCCGCGAGACTGAGAGCTGAGTAAATGACCGACGGGAACACCCGACTGCGATGTTCTTACGTTATTTTGTTCCAGTTCTTAACTCTAGGAGAAAATGTGAAGAGACATTTTCTAATGCATTGCAATGCTCGGCATATTCATTTGTTGCTATTTCTGCTGAATGTTAGTAAAGGGCAAAGGTTATTGAAGGCTTTGGAGGAGCAAACCGGCCATCCTGCTGTCATGTCTATAGAGGTAACCTTCTTAATTTGTTATGGCTCCGCTGCCATTTTTTGGGGGCAAAGGAACAAAATGGGCGCGGCTCAGAGTGGCTTGGGAGACGACGATGCCCTAGCAGCCTCTGTTGCCCTCTTGTCCTGTCGTCCTCCTGGTGTGTGTGTGTGTGTGTGTGTATGTGTGTTGTCGTCCAGGATGAACGTCCAGTTACCGTTCGCTTCATCCCATCTCACCAGAAATTGCCCCAAGCATTGGCGCTGCATTCGGCTTGTCAGCTTGCGTTATCCACGTTTTGTTTCAGCGCTCTTCTTATTGTTATTGTTGTTGCTTTTGTTACTGCTGTTGTTGCTGCTGTTGTTGGTATATTTGCATTGCGGTGTCGCCGCTCCTGCTGCTTTTGCTGCACTGGTGGGAAGCTGCTACCATGGCTATTTGTGTGTAGAGCAAAAATAACAACAAAGAGAAACAACTTCGCATTGTTTACTGTTTGTTTGGTTTTCAGCTAAAACTTTGTTGTTGTTGCTGCGTTTTTTGCCACTCAGTCAGTTTTTGTCGCTTCCATTTTGGCAGGCCCGAAAGTAAACTAAAGCAAAAACCAAACAACTTAACAGCCAATGCAACAGAGACGCTTGCTGCGGTCAGATAAGCAATTCGAATACATACACGTATGTATATACACAAACAAAAAAATATATATCTGTGTTCTATATAGATAGACTCCAGATGGAGTTGGAGATGCAGGTGAAAATGAGGTAGGATAGACAGATAGAGAGAGAGAGAGGAAGAAATACTGGCCTAGCATCGTTTCGAAAACTAAGAGGTGTCTTCTGAGTCAGGAAAATTTTTACTATTATTACGTTTCTTTTGACAATGACAATGACAATGACAATGACAATGACAATGACAATGACAATGACAATGACAATGACAATGACAATGACAATGACAATGACAATGACAATGACAATGACAATGACAATGACAATGACAATGACAATGACAATGACAATGACAATGACAATGACAATGACAATGACAATGACAATGACAATGACAATGACAATGACAATGACAATGACAATGACAATGACAATGACAATGACAATGACAATGACAATGACAATGACAATGACAATGACAATGACAATGACAATGACAATGACAATGACAATGACAATGACAATGACAATGACAATGACAATGACAATGACAATGACAATGACAATGACAATGACAATGACAATGACAATGACAATGACAATGACAATGACAATGACAATGACAATGACAATGACAATGACAATGACAATGACAATGACAATGACAATGACAATGACAATGACAATGACAATGACAATGACAATGACAATGACAATGACAATGACAATGACAATGACAATGACAATGACAATGACAATGACAATGACAATGACAATGACAATGACAATGACAATGACAATGACAATGACAATGACAATGACAATGACAATGACAATGACAATGACAATGACAATGACAATGACAATGACAATGACAATGACAATGACAATGACAATGACAATGACAATGACAATGACAATGACAATGACAATGACAATGACAATGACAATGACAATGACAATGACAATGACAATGACAATGACAATGACAATGACAATGACAATGACAATGACAATGACAATGACAATGACAATGACAATGACAATGACAATGACAATGACAATGACAATGACAATGACAATGACAATGACAATGACAATGACAATGACAATGACAATGACAATGACAATGACAATGACAATGACAATGACAATGACAATGACAATGACAATGACAATGACAATGACAATGACAATGACAATGACAATGACAATGACAATGACAATGACAATGACAATGACAATGACAATGACAATGACAATGACAATGACAATGACAATGACAATGACAATGACAATGACAATGACAATGACAATGACAATGACAATGACAATGACAATGACAATGACAATGACAATGACAATGACAATGACAATGACAATGACAATGACAATGACAATGACAATGACAATGACAATGACAATGACAATGACAATAACAATGACAATGACAATGACAATGACAATGACAATGACAATGACAATGACAATGACAATTCGTTTAAGTGTTTTATTAAGAACATAGATACATATTTAACAAGAAAGACGTTGCAGTCGGGTGCACCCGTCTGCGATGTAAGTTTTTTTAGATTCTTTTCGGATTCAGAAGTATTTAAGAGTGCAACAGAATTTAAACTACAAAATTGTGTTAATTTGGTTAAAAGGGAGAAACAGACTTTGCTAATTTGTGGGGGCGGTGGTGGGCGTGGTCAAATTTTTTAATCAGATCAATCAAGGAAGTGATTAGTAGCCTTTGTGCCAAATTTGGTTACTCTAGCTGTAAAACTGTGGTAGATAAAGGTTTTTATAGTTTGAGGGAGCAGGGATGGGGCTGATGGGGAGATCTTGACACTTTGTCTGCCAATGGTATATATCAACATATATACCAAGTTTGGCTGCTCTAGCTTCAAAAGTGTGGGAAAAAACTACGTTCATACAGACGGACGGACATATGGACGGATAGACGGACGGCCAGACATTTCACAAACCCAATACTCTTTTTATGCCCTTGCATAGGGTATTATAATAATTTTATAGCTTTTAAGCTTACCTTGGCAGTTTTTTCTTGAAACACTCAGGTGAAAAACTACAGCTAAAATAAGGCATTTAAAAAGGAATTGGTTTTAAAGATTTAAATTTTATTAAAATCTAAATGTTGTAGCCATTGAAATTCCGGAAATTTTGGTATACAACACATATCTGGCATAAAAGGCACACTGCACAACTTACTTAGGTACAATAAAAAGAATCTGAATCTTTGTGTTCAACGTGCGGAGTGGAATATTAATTTTATAGTAGTTCTAATATTAATCAGAAAATACTTCCTCACAAAATTAGATATCAGAAGTTTTGTATCTTGAATATGCATCTGTCCTAGACTTACCCTCGCGTATAGGTGTTTTTTTTTTTTGATAAAGACTTACTGAAATCAATGTATGGTAAATAAATAACATCTGCTTGCATTTCAATTTTAAAATCCTTTGCAATCAAACAACTGAAATCAAATAAGTCAGTGATAGTGTATCTATAATTATTGCACAAACCGATGCCGGCAAGGCATGTTGCAGTTGAAAGGGTTTTAATTTGACAAAAGTCTTAGAAATAGCAGACAACTTAGTAATACCTCTGTTGTTTTGGACATAAGACTAGTTTCAAAATTTTGCCTATGTGAATTGAGGGCTTGGTATAAAAAGTTATTTGTTTAAGTTTGGTTCGACTTTGGAATAGCTTAAATCTGAACCACTTTAATTACGCTGTTGCATCGTGCGCCTTCTTCTTTAGCGGAGACATCTACAAGCTCCTTCTAACGTGAATTGCCTCGAAAAGAAATGTTCGCCGCTGTGTTATTATTATAAGGTGAAGTGGCTATGTGGCTGTTTCTGTTTCAGTTGCTGTTTATGTGAGCTGAAACTGAAACACCTCTTACCAGGTGTTTTGGAATAAACATTTTCTCTGCTGCTCGTTCTTGTTGTTGCTGTTCCCCTGCTAAGCAAACAAAAACTTAATTAGTTTGCTTGTCATTATGGCACAATAAGCTGACAATACTTACCATCAACAACAACAACAAAGCAACAAAATCAGTGGGAAGAGAGAGAGCGAGAGAGAGAGAGAGAGGGAGAGACAGAATAAACGGAAAAAGCCAGTATAAAAATTAAGCTAAAACTCTTATGTACCTAACTAGAGATGTGGGTGATTCATGAGGGTAAAGCATCATCAAAGTCATCAAATTTCCGTTTCTTATGTTTTACATTCTTAAGACAATTTATGCTATTAATATTTCGAAAATGACACTGTGCACCAGCAAAATGTGCTTAGAACAGCCACTATATTTACTCCCTATTCCCATTAAAAATGTCTGTCCGTCCGTCTGTCTGTATGAACACTGTGATCTCAGAGACTATAAGAGCTAGAGACACCAAACTTGGCATGCAGGTTCCTGTATACCAAACGCAGATCAAGCTTATTTCAGATTTCGGATGCACCCCCCCGCACCCCCGCAAATCGCAAAAAACTCCCACAGCCACAATTTTAAAGATAAAGCTTGACTTTTGGTCCACATGTATGTTATATCAATGTTGAGTAGCTGTGTAAATTTCATTACGATCGGATTACAAACACCAAAGTTATTAAAGAATCTATTTCCACCATCTCAGCAGGCAGCAACAACAGTTTGACATGCACTGGATAAGTTAAGTGCGCTTTTTGCTTGTGTGTGCCGCTGAAATGCTTGAAGGGGAGCAGGGAGTCTCGTAGCTGGGCATACTCGACTAGAGCATTCTTACTTGCTTTCTTGCGTAAAACCATCTTCTGGGTCCTAAAAAATAAAAAATAATTAGCCTCTTTGCGGTGTCAGAAGTGGGCGTCGCAATTGTATTTTTGCGCAAATCTTTCAAGTTTTACCATCAATTTAAATTTGGCTGAGCCAGTTCTACAGGTTTGGAAGAAACAAACTTTTCTCGATTGCAAGGGCAGGGGTGGGCGTGGCAAAATGATTTTTATCAAATCTATTTAATATGGCAGCAGAATTCAGCCAGCAAAATTAAATGCAAATACTTGTGTAATTTTTGTCAGATGTATGCTTTGGTCTGTAGCTCAGTGGTCTAAAAGACCGCACAAATGCGCGTAGACCACGCGTTCATTTCACAGCAAAGTTGAGATTTTCACTCAAAAACCGAATGATGACTGGAGTTGTAAATGGCCCTGTTATATAATGTAAAGTAATGGTGAAGGTATGTGTATGGTGTGTCAATGTTATATGTATATAAGAAAAATAAATTTTAATAATTGGTTTAGTTTATAAATTAATAGGTGGCAAAAGCTTCCCACTCCCTCCCCCCCTTCCACGATCAACAAATAGGAAGACCAAAAAAAAAGCTAAAAACATTTTTTTTTAACCGATGAAATTTTGTTAAAATGAGGTCTTGATTTTAAACCGGAAAACTGGAATATGTCTCTCTGTGTATGAATAGTTATATTGTAGTTTGATATTCATTCGTTTTAACTATTTAAAATCGTGCGGCATTCGGAATTGTTTTAAAATCTTAAACAATTCTAGAATATAGAAACATCGTGTGGGATTTTATAGATTATGCAAATATTCTAACTTGTGCACCACTATGCACAACTATTCTTGAGGAAGATAGCAACATAGATACAATGTAACTGATACATAGCTGCTATAAGTAGAATTGCGCCGGGTAGCGGCAATACAAAAGTGGAAAAGGCAAACAGATACTGCTATAAAAAAAACACGCGCGCTCGACTAATGTGCCGAAATATTATCGAAAGCAGCAACACGGCTGGACGAATACTCTATATAACAAGAAATAAGCAGTTGGGTAAGCGGAAACACTAGAAACACTTTAAAGACCATATGCCACGGGACACAGCCTAGGATATAGGAGTGAGCTCTAGTTGGCTTATAGCTTATAGGGCATAGCACTAGCGCTCACGAATTGGTTATTATTTTGTGGGGGAGCGGGATAGGCCGGGATCTCAGATGCAGGAAGGCAGAACATAAGGCGGAGCTTTTGTTTGTTTGTTTGCTTTTAGCTTGTGGCTGTCGACCTGTAGCCAAAAATGGTTAAAAAGAAAATTGAGCGCAAAATGCTTAACAAATATTTTATGACTTCGAAGTTCAAACGCTTAAATGTGAACCATTGTTGTTGTTGTTATTACTTTTGTTGCTGGCAAATTACCCACAAAAGCCAACAGCAGCCAACTATTTTGTAAGCAATAACAACAACAGCAACAACAGCAACAACAACAACAATAGCAACAATATACGATGCATAGTATTAAGTATTTTCTGGCCCTGCTTTCCTGCTCCTACTGCTGCATCAGTTCTTGCTTCTCCTCCTTCTTCTACTTCTAGCTGGTTTTGGTCCTGACCGTGTTTGCTGGTGGAACTGGAGCTGGGTTCGACCTGTTGTTGTTGCTGTAGCTAAAACTCCGAATCCTGCGTTGCATCGCTGTCGCCAAAAAAATTGTTTGAATTTGCTAACAAAGCATTTTAAGAATTTGCTGACATTATAACGGCAACAAGTTGAGCAGAGTCCATAAACTGTTAACTGAAAAAACAAAAAGCGCTAAATTGAAAAGTGAAACATATAGGAATTCTCTATTGGAGTGTGTTCAATTACGAAACACGCTGTACTCGGCGCGGATATCTGAAAACAAATGCAAACAAATACTCAAATACGCAGCAAGTACCGGCAGAGAAATAAGCAGAGCACAACAACACTGCACTTTCGTCCTCCCGAACAGCTTAACTGTTTAATATACGATCGTTATGATATTATGAAATTAGTATGAAGTTTTTAAGGTCATCTGTTTTACTCTCATCCGTTTTGTTTCAGGTGAACAAAAATATATAAAATTAAAATAAAAATTAAATTTTGAGTTTTAAGTGGTTCGCGGAGGCTCTAAAGATTTGTATACCACTCATCCGCAGTGTTGGTTTATATACTCAATTTTTAAACAATAAAAATAAAAAATAAAATTAAAAAATAAGAAGCTCTCTTCCTCCAAAGTACAACAATAAATTATTTATTTTTTTCGAACAGTAATTATACATTAAAACCAACGTTCTTAATAAAAAAAAAATTATTCTTGAAATTCGAACCGCGGTATTAAAAAATTGTTCCAAAAATAAGACCAGCATTCCCCACTTAAAAAAAAAACGCTAATACCCTACTATTGATACCGTTTGTTCACATTTCGTTGCATTAAGATTGCTTTTTTCTTTAAGTGTGTATGTATGTTTTTGTAGTCGGAGATGCCTCCTTATACCTGTAACATACTCGTGCAGTAGTTTGTTACCATCTTTCACCCATTTTTTAATGGGAATAGGAGGTAATAGGTAATAGACTGTAGGAACATGCATCAGTAAACCAGCTACCGCCCAAAAAATATCTTATTGCCAGGGTCCTGGTATGGTTTTTATTACTTCTTGTTTCCATTAAAAATGGGGTAAAGGGAGAATTAAAGTACTGCAAATGTACGTAACATGCTGAAGGAGGCATTTCCGGCTATATAAACTATATATATTGTTGATCAGCATCAACAGCCGAGTCGATCTAGCCATGTCTTTCTGTCTGTCTGTATGAACGCGTCGATCTCAGAGACTATAAGAGCTAGAGACACCAAACTTGGCATGTATGTTCTTATATACCATACGCAGATCAGGTTTATTTCAAATTTCGGATACACCCCCGCACCCACGCAAATCGAAGAAATCTCCTACTGCCACAATTTTAACGATTTTTGATTTTAGGTACACATATATGTTTTGTCAATGTTGATCAACTGCGTAAATTTCATTACGATCGGATTACAAACACCAAACTTAATGACGAATCTATTTCCCCCCGTCTCAGCAGGCAGAAACAACAGTTTTACAGGCACTGGCCAAGTTAAATGCGCTGCTTGCTTACGTTGCCGCTGAACTGCTTGAAGTGCAAGTTGGGAGCAGGGAGTCTCGTAGTCGGGCACACCTGCATGTTTTTGCTTGACGTAAAAGTTTAAGCCAAATTCCTTTTTTTAGGCATCTCATAACATAAATAACATGAAACTTTATTAAAACGATAACAATCAAAGCCAAGGTTACACCACAGAGTAGAGACAGCGCAGAGTATAGCTAATGTGTTGCATATTCATCATCGTCATCTGAATCAGCAACCGATCCAAAAAGTATGCAGCAGCAAGTTACTGTTGGCGGTTTGCATATGACGGGAGCTAAGTTGAGTTGAGCTGAGCGCTTTTGCGTGGCCTGCTTAGTATGAGTAGATAGGAATAGACATTTTGGGACCACAGTTTGTAGGGGGGGTGATCTCTAGGGCAGAAAGGGGTGGGGTCTCGAAATAGAAAGGGGTGGGGGGGTGTGTGTGTGTGTGTGTGTGTCTGTACGTGGCTGCGTGCGTATATATGTGTGTATGGTCATGTGAATTTGAACTTTTCTGTCATGGCATCTACATTTAAAGATTGCAAGAGTAAATTAAGATTGGCTACAGTTTTAACCTTTCTTATAGTGAACACCTTACTATTTTCATCATCACCCCTGATGCGTACGCTAATAACTCTAGAGTCATCCTGTTCGTACATTTTGTTAGTGGTCCGTTGCATTCTTAATGGTCTGATGGGATCATCAAGACCAAGATCATTGGCTAGGGTCTCGTCAACCAATGATATTGTCGATGCCTCGTCAAGTAGAGCATGAGTTTCAATGGCGTTTTCGGGTCCTATGAGAGTAACAGGTATAATTTTCAACAAAACAGCTCCTAGCGCTTATCAACTGGCAAGTCTTTGAATTTACTACAAGTTGTGACATAATGATCAATTAATTTACAATAGTTGCAATATGATTTCGCTTGACTTTTGTTTGTTTCATTTCGATGACCTGACACCATCAATGTACTGTCCTTTGGCTTGTTAGGCTTGTTAGTATTCTGTCCAAGCCCTAACATTGTTGCAGCCTTTATGTTTTTACCTAACCTTGCTTAAAAAATAATTATTTTTGGCTCAATTGCTTTTGATTTTTGGTAGTGTTTTACAAAGGCAATTCGCTGTGACAAAAGGCAATTTTTCTAACATTTCGTCGAAAATTAAAGGGTTTTTTAATTGTTCGATGATTTCTAAATTCGACAAAGTGTGCACAAGATTAGCTTTTCGCAGTCGATTCAAATTTTCATATTGAGTGAAATGCCAAGTTATTGCGCTATTTTCGAATTCAGCAAAACATATTGGCCACTTTAAAGGGTCCCCTGTAAATGACGGCAGATCTTGCTTTATCGTTTGTCGGGCCATAAAGGTTTCAATATTATAATTATTATGATTGGATATGCTTTCATTTCCATAATCGATCTTACGCTGAGCTGTATTCACCCACTCACGGTCTTCAGAAAATCCATTTTGGTCTAGGTCGTCTGGCAGTGTGCTACGTCTGTCTGATGCCAATTGGGCTATGAGTAGTTGTTTTTGCTCCAATTCCAGCTGTGACTGTTGGAACTCCAGTCGAGCTCGCTCCTGTTCCTGCTTCTCTATTTGAACGCTAAGATGTTCCTGTTTCTTCTGATACTCCAGTTGTGCCTGAAATCCTTGTATTTTCGATGAAGTGCGCGAGTATTGACTTCCATCGAATATAACTGACCTTTTGGTTGCATCAATATTTTTACTCCCTGTTCCCATTAAAAATGGGAAAACAAGTTTATTTCAAATTTCGGATGCAACCCCCCCGCACCCACGCAAATCGAAAAAACTCCCACAGCCACAATTTTAAAGATAAAGCTTTGTTTTTCGGTACACATATATGTTTAATCTATATTGATCGGTTGCGTAAATTTCTTTACAATCGGATAAATAGCACCAAAGTTATGGAAGAATCTATTACCTCCGTCTCAGCAGGCAGCAACAACAGTTTGACATGCACTGGCCAAGTTATGTGCGCTGCTTGCTTGTACTGCCGCTGAACTGCTTGAAATGCATGTTGGGAGCAGGGAGTCTCGTAGTCGGGCACACTCGACTAGAGCATTCTTACTTGTTTTTTTTTTAACTTTGCTTTCACTCATTTAATAGTCCAACGATTGTGCGTAAAAATGAATTCAATTTATATATCTAATTTAATTATTTATTATTATATTATATATATATATTTATTATTATTAACGATAGTTTAAGCAATCACCATCTATTATTTTCCAGCTATAGCTTAAAGATTTCTTAATTTGTATCAAATATGCGGTGGAAATTAATTTCAAGTATACCAATTTAAATATGTATACACACTTACTATATGAAGGCAAGTATAATTTTGTCCGTGTTGCATGCCATTAATGAACATCAAAATAGAAACAACAGCCAGAAAATGAATGTAATTATTTTTGTATGCACACAATTTTCATTGTTGCATATTATGTGGCAGAAAAACACTAGCTGCTACAAAAAAGAATACAAAATTGTTGTAATCTGACGCGTATAGAGCGATGACGTATCAACAGAGAGTGAGAGAGAAAGAGAGAGAGAGGCAGAGAGAGATAGAGATGAAGTTAGAGAGAGAGGGAGAGATATACAGTTTTCGGGCAGTGTTCATTTCACGCTGAGCTCGGCGATATTGGTCAAATATGTGTTTGACATTTTCGTTATGTTTTCTGGCTAGGAAACGTGCACCATTTATTGCATCAGCTTTTTGTTGTTGTAGCTTTTGTTGCTGCTGTTGTTGCTGCCGCACCGGTGTCTGCGGTGGCTGACATTATAAACTGCTTTTGATTTTGTATTTTCCATAAAATTTCTCAAAATTGTGTGCATTTGTTGAGGTTGTTGTTATAATATAGTTGAAAATTGTTGTCGCATACAGACACATACCACTTACACATATAGCAATATGCATAGTTTATCATTAAATTTACCCATTAATGTTTTTTGTACATCTGTTAAACATTACTCTTAGAAAACTAAATACATTTCAATCAGAAACAAGTAAGAATACTCTAGTCGAGTGTGCCCGACTACGAGGCTCCCTGCTCCCAACTTGCATTTCAAGCAGTTCAGCGGCAACGCAAGCAAGCAGCGCACTTAACTTGTCCAGTGCCTGTCAAACTGTTGATCGTGCCTTTCCGAGACGGGGGCAAATAGATTCGTCAATAAATTTGGTTTGGTTTGTAATCCGATCGCAACGAAATTAACGCAACTGATTAACATTGATAAAAGAAATATGGGTACCTTAAATCAAAGTATTATCTTTAAAATTGTCGCTGTGGGAGTTTTTTTCGATTTGCGTGGATGCGTGGAGATGTATCCGAAATTTGAAATAAACTTGATCTCCGTACGGTATACAGGAACCTGCATGCCAAGTTTGGTGTCTCAAGCTCTTATAGTCTCTGAGCTCTATGTGTTCATACGGACAGACGGACATGGCTAGTTTGTCTCGGCTGTTGATGCAGATCAAGAATTTATATATAGTTTATATATTGGGAAATGCCTCCTTCTGTCTGTTACACACATTTGCAGTACTTTATAACTCCCTTTTTCCCATTTTTAATGGGAACAGGGAGTAAAAAGAGTATAATTATATCAAGCGTCAATTCGGGTTGAACTTCCGTTATAAATTTTGTTCTCTTTGCGTTTTACAAAGCGCAATGCATACAAATATACACAAAAAGCTACATCTACCAATACACATGCAGATACAGATACATTTATGGTTACAGATACAGATACAGTTAAAGTTACATTGACTGCGAATGGGCATATGCACAGTGCCGAATGACCGATTAATAAATATTAATGCATAAAATGTAATTTAAATACTTCCTCTTTCCATATAAGCACCGTGCATTAAGTTTCCGCTATTTTTCGCTGAATCTTTTCGTGCTCACGTTTTTATGGCTCTGAAGGGTATGCAAAATTGCCCACAAATCGTGCGAAAATTGCCAGCACCTAAGCCACAGCCCTGACCTCGGGCCCGACCACGGCACATGCCAATTAACTTAACACAAAAAGCATAGACTTATGAAAAAAAAAAAAAAAATCATTTAATTAAAGCTTTTATTGTTTAATGTTACATTAATTCATGGGGCTGGTGAATGTTTCTCAAATATGAAGCAAAAAATTTAAGTTATCCAACGATTTGGCTTAAGATATTGGGCTTAGAAGCTTTTTCCTACACAGTACAAAATAAAGTTTAAAACTTAAAACTGTGGTTTTAATACAAAACTTTTAAGGAATTAAATTCAAATTAAACCCATTCGAATTGATTTAAAGCCTAGATGACTTTAAAATAAAACTGGAATGAAAATAAATTACTCTCTTAATTTAAGTATATTTTGGTTAAAAAATTAAACCAAAATTGAATTGAAAAAATATTTGAATTGAAAAAATTTTCCTCTCTCAATTTTAGTATATTTTGGTTTAAATATGAAATCAAAATTGGATTGAAACAAGAAAGAAATGTTATCTTCGGCGTGCCGAAGATATGAATATACCCTTACAGAAAAATTTGCATAAGAAAATATAATTTTCAACAGATCGTTCCTATGGCAGCTATATGTTATAGTGGTCTGAGTCGGGTGCATCCGACTGCAATATAATCTTTTTTAAGCCTCATGACGGAGTCACGATTTGCCATCAAATTTAATTTGGTTGGGCCAGTTCTAAAGATTTGGGAGACACAAACTTTGCCCTATTGCATGGGCGGCGGTGGGCTTGGCAACAATTATTTTTATCCAATCTATTTAATAGGGCAACAGTAGTAGTAAGTAGGTAAGTAAGTAGTAGTAAGTAGCACTTGAGATCAAGTTTATTTTAAATTTCGGATGCACCTCCCCGCAGCCCCACAAATCGAAACAAAAGTCCCACAGTTACAATTTAAAGATAAAGCTTTGATTTTTGATACACATCTATGTTATATCAATGTTGATCAGCTTCATTACGATCGGATAACAAACACTAAAGTTTTTGAAGAATCTATTACCCTCCTCTCAGCAGGCAGCATTAACAGTTTGACATGCACTGGACAAGTTAAGTGCGCTGCTTGCTTGCCTTGCCGCTGAACTGCTTAAAATGCAAGTTGGGAGCAGGGAGTCTCGTAGTCGGGCACACTCGACTAGAGCATTCTTACTTGTTATTAATTAAATTACCATGTAAATAAATTAAGTTTTTGAATTGTAAATGAAACCATCAGATTGTATTTTAGCATTATAATAGGTATACAAATGTATAAATACGAGAAGGTAAGTATTTAAAAGTTGGTTAAGCTTCAAAAGTACCTGTTAAAAAGCTAGGTAACCCATTGTAATTAAAATGTATATGTCTTCCATATTGTTTTCATGTTCTTGTTGTTGTTGCTCTTAGCTTTTCTTTATTTGCATTAGCTGTTGGCATTGTCAGAGCTAAGTATTTTGAAATAGCAATTAAGTGGTAGCTGAAAAACATTTGCGTTATAGATAAACAGTCAGATATAGACTGGCAGGCAAAGAAAACACTCGATAAACGGGCACTTCAATTGGCACTTCATCTGTCTGAGCTTCCACACACACACACACACACACACACACATACACACACATGCACATACACGCATTCGGATGACGGTACTCGGAATACTGAAAACTGTTAATTGCAAATTGATTTTGCCATATGCATTAGTTGATACATTTATAATTATGCTTTTCACTTGTCGGCCGTTTAGAGTGCCTTCTTAGAGATAAACATATTTTGGGCGCGGGGGTTCAATGGCATTAAATGATTGTATGGAAAGCGTTGGTCGAGAGAAACGGGAAGTAGGGGAGTTGGAAAATGTTTCTGGATATGGAGCATGACGCTTGAGAGAAAACACCAGCAAGCAGTCAAGCTGCTAAGCACCGAACAGTATCCGAACAGAAAAGCGGAAAAGGGGCAAAGAAGGAGGAAAAGAGGCATTGGGTCAACGAGTAGAAGAAGCAGCTCAAATCAGCTTCAAGACGACGCACATAAAAACCACTAAAAACTTTATTAATTTTAATTAAAAGCACTACACTCATTCTGAGAGTTAAATTCCCGTGCACATCTTTTTCTTGTGTGCGTGACCATTGGGCAATGTTGTTTGTTGTTGTTGCTCTTGCTGTTGCTGATGTTGCCTGACTCCTTGCTGCGTGTTGCAAGCCGCAGAACGCGTCCTGGCCAGCAGGCGGTAAGCAGTTAAACACAGGAAACCCATCAACACAAGTTCATTTAACTTAACCGAAACTGAAATGCCCTCATCTTAACTTCAATATTAAAGCATAGCTAAGGATGTGATAAGTAGCCCTTGTGCTAAATTTGGTTACTCTAGCTATAAAACTGTGGAAGATATAGGTTTTTGCGGTTTGTGGGGGAAGGAGTGGGGGTGGGGGGGAGATCTTGACACTTTGTCTGCCTATGGTATATACAAACATGTACACCAAGTTTGGTTGCTCTAGCTTCAAAACTGGGGAAAAAACCTGCGTTCATACGGACAGACGGACGGACATTTCACAAACCCAATATACTCTTTTTTCTTTTTTATCAAAAAAATTAAAAAAGAGTATAAAAATCATATGATTGGAAATAAAATTGGTATTTTCGGTGCTACACAATAGTTGCAATCTGTAATTACTTTGAAAAATACTTTTCAAAATAAGAAAAATCTTCAAATATTTGTATTGTTTTATTATTGAATGTGAAGCTTTAATACTTTTCTAATTAATAATATTTCAATTGCAACGA
This sequence comes from Hirtodrosophila cameraria, assembly GCA_949708635.1. Lineage (NCBI taxonomy): Eukaryota > Metazoa > Arthropoda > Insecta > Diptera > Drosophilidae > Hirtodrosophila > Hirtodrosophila cameraria. The sequence goes on from OX453090.1 coordinate 17,240,709, forward strand.
CGTTATAATTACTTTTAATTGATCAAAGTACACAAATTTAATTTGAAATGAAAATCACTTCTTAATCGGTTTAATAATTGCAAACGATATTAAGAAGTGCTGACAACATGACCAAATCATTAGTTGAGTAATTGTCATTGAAAATCACGTTGCTAATTACACCAGTAATCAAAAGATTTGTTTAAAGCATCTGATTAGACTTGGGTAATTGTAATTGGAAAACAATTCTTAATTATTTAAGTATTTACAGCTCAATATAACCAATCGAAGTTGTATGAAAATATGTGTCAACCCGTCTAAATATTTGCCATGCTCCCCGCGTGTAAGTGTATAATAATGAAGAAGGTTCAACTGAAAAATCTGGACTAACTTTTGCCCAAAAGGCGTAAGACGTTCGCGGGGAGTGAAGGGGTCAGCGTTTGAGGGTTGGCCAAGTTAAGGGTTTGAGCTTGTGCTCGGAAATGGGAATGAACTTGGGGGATGGGCTTTGGGGTCGCCGTTACGAGTTGCTTATTTATTGTTTTGGCGGTGTGGCGGCAGTTGGCCGCTTAATGCTATAAAAAAACAAAGGTGCCACGGCGATAAACAATAAAGAGGGCGCAGTTGTGGACTGAGAGGGAGTAAGACCCTCTGCCAAGCGTTTTATGCAAATTTATGGCTTAAAAAACAATTTTTTATTATTTATTTTAAATAGGCAGCGTGAACAAACAGTATAAAAAAAAACAAATATAGAATAAATGCTACAAAACCAAATGTACACACGCTTTCACACTCACTTCTTCAAACGCACACTCACTCAAACTTACACTCACACTCACAATCACATACTTATACTTATAAATTATTAGGTCTCGTCTCTTTCGCTTTGCGGTTCTATCGATGAGAGTGACTCTTCGCTGGAATTTTTGGCTAGACTTTTGAGTGGACCCAATAGACTGAGTACCACCGGCAGCAGAATTAGTCCATGCACTGCACCAATGAGCACAATGCCCAGGTACATGCGGAAATAGAAGACCTGAAAGATCTGCGATTTGGAAAACGCAAGCACAACAATGCCAGCAAATTTGGTCAGCGTAATCCCAGAGAGAACGCTGCTGCCTGTAACGCTTATCGCATAGAATGCCCTTTGATGGGCATTGCCTTTCACTTGTTTAAATGAGCGCACAATATGTGACACGAACTCAACGCCAATGCCCACACAGACGACCAGGTTGACTAGTGAAACGGCATTAAGAGTGATGCCCCACGCCCACATCATGCCGCCCATATTGATCAATATGCAGATAACCATAAAGAGCACAATCAGTGCGGATGTAATATCGAATCCAGTCAGCAGCAGTGTAACACCAAATATTGCCACCAGGGAGAGACCCAAAGACAATAACACATCGTCCCAGATTGTCAAGTACTGCTCGTAGAATATGAAGAACACACAGTAGGGAAATACTTCAGTATTTACACCATTCTTCGCAAACATTGCATTTATGTCAGCTTGAACATTCCTTGCTCCCCTCAGCGCCGCTACGAACTTATCCGAAGTTGTGGATGTTGTCGAGTACTGCATAAAGTATGTGTCCAAGATGGTTGCCGAACCGTGATCATCCAGCGTATATATAACGGCCTATTAGTTTAAAGATAGAGAGATTCATATGTGATGAGTAAATAGGAACAAAAGGAATACTCAACGATATATAGCAGAAACTTTTTCATACAAAAACTTAACTGAACTCTAACAATTTTTTTAACATGCAAATCAATTCTTTTTTAACGATAGTTCCAATCTAACAAACCCGATAAACTTTTGTATGCCACTTATCTGTTTTTTCATCTGACTAGCTTCAAACTGATCTTCAAAGCTCTAAATAACAGAATTTTAAAAAAATGATTTTAAAGCTTTGGAAAGTTGGTGGAAAATTGTGGAAACACTATGTTTTCATTTTGATAGGATTCAAAATAATTTTCAATGATCTTTATAGAAATACCTTAAGAACGTTCTTCAAAATCCACCCACCTGGCTTGATATTGGGGAGTTCAACTTTCAATTCTCTGCCTTTAAACTCATTTTCAAGTTCATATAAAAAAATATTAGTAACGTGATTTTCAAATTTAAGAAAATTCAATCTAAAGGTCAGCTTCAAGTAAATAATCGACACCGCAAAGCTGCTACTAATAACTAGTAAGATATAGAAGACCAATTTTGATCAAATTTGATTAACATGTACAGAACTTTCACAAATATACAGATAACGAAATTTTTTGATCTATATCTGTGTTTGGAATATCAAAATTTATATATGTTATACTTTTTTATTACAACTATTTAAGTCTCTGCGTATGTCTTGTAATGCTGATCTTTTCAGAGTCGACATTCGAATTGATCAAGTCAAACCTTTGTTCAACTTATTGAATTCTTTGGAAATTTCAGCTTATTTCTAATCTTTCTATGTTTATAGTTGTCTTATTTGTGTTTAATTGTTTTCGTGGATTTGAATTGGTAGGAAGTCTTCACGATGCAAAAGTCTAGTGACGATGCATATTCAATCGAGATAGTCAAAGCTCCTGGACAGATTGGAAAAGCCTCGATAAGATATTTACTGCTGACAATAAGAGTTGGAAAGATAACGTTATTACTTACATCCGCATAGGAAGGTCGACCCGCCTTGGCGCACTCCGCATCGGGAAGATCAGAGAGAAAATAGGGCACATACTTGTCGAAGGTATCAGTGCTAGGTCTTAGACCATCCTCAGTGAATTCACGTTCGCAGGGTAAGCAAAAATCACTTTTCGAATCTATGATAAGGATCAGAAATATATACAAGAAACAAATATTATCTTCGGCGTGCCGAAGATATATGCATACCCTTGCAGAAAAGATATGCATTTTGCTGATTTTCCTATGGCAGCTATAAGATATAGTGAACCGATTTTGATAAAATTTGGTCAACATGTCAAGAACGTGCTTTAATTTAGATATAGTGAAATTGGTCGAGATATTTTGAAAAACACAAAAGTTTTTCATGCAGAAACTTATTTTCAACCGATCGTTCCTATGGCAGCTATAAGATATAGTGGTTCGATCTGGCTGATTCTGTCATATGTACTGCTTGCAGAAAGAATAACTTTCTGTACCAAGTTTCATCACGATAGCTCTAAAACTGAGGAGCTAGTTCGCATATAAACAGACAGACAGACATGACGGACATGACTCGGCTATTGATGCTGATCACGAATATACAATTTTTTTTTCTGAGACGTCTCCTTTAATGCGTTACACATTTCGTGACAAAATTAAAATACTCTCTGCAAGGGTATAATAAATATGGAGTGAATAAAATGCATCATACATAGACTTGATGGCGCTACTTACTGCTGGGACAGAAGCCTCCGGTTGTAACATTATACTTGCAGCAATCTGAGATACTCAACCAATCGATATAATCATCGATCCATGAGGATGCCGGCCTGGCCAGTGAGGTAATCTGTGGATAGCGAGATTGTGTGTAGAGCTGTACAGAGAGTGAATCATTGTTGCATTCAACGCCGCCGCATATAAAATTCTGTTGTTCCGGCTTGTTGTAGTCTAGTCCCGGCTTGAGGACCCAATAGACGGGAGCACCCATAGCGAGCAGTTCGTCCATATAACGGAAAAACTTGACCACATGCGAATCCTTGGGCATAGACATTTCCTGATCCAACCCGGTCTCAATAGAGGGCATTACCATTAACGACAAGCATGTAACCACTGTGAAGATCAGTAGAACGATTATCTTAATGGGTCTGAAAAAGAAGAAAAGTACAGGCATTATGTGGTATACACTAAACCGACAACAACTCTAAACTAAAGATCAACTTACTTGGACAGCAAAAATGGCGCATAGATGTTCTTGAAGAACTTCTCAAGAAACCCAACCTCCTGCGATTGCCCCCCCTTTGCCTTCGTGCGCACACAGCATAACATATCCAAGCGTCCATCCTGATAACGACGCTCATCAATGGCCATCATTGCCACAAAGGCGGTGATCTGCAAGAGGAAGTCCAGCAAAATGGCTGCTGCTGCATACATGGCAAAAGTTTTCACCGCGGGCATATCGGAAATGGCACCAATGGCAAAACAGGCAAACTCGCTGCTTGCTGTCAGAAGAATGGAAGGACCCACCTGGCCAATGGCTTCACCGATGGCCTCATGTGTCGTTTTAAAACGAGTGTGATCTAATCTTTGATAGGTATGCACCATTATGAAGATATTGTCCACGCCGACAGCAAGCACCAAAAATGGTATTACCTCAATGGCCAGCATTGTGGTTGTAACGCCCACATAACCCCAGAATCCCAAGCTACAGATAACCGAGGCTAACACAATAACAATACCGCAGATAGCCAACATAATCCTCGAATCACGCAGAAAGCCCACACAGCTGCGAATGCGACCGAGAGCAATAGATACATATATAAACATGACCACATAGCTGATGATGACGGTACCAACTTCTCCCTCAGATAGCTCGACAATAGCATCCTGAATGGAACGCTCCGCGCAATAGGCAATATCTAGATGCTCGCTGCTGTAGTTCTTCATGAAGTCGACAAAGCGTTTCTCCCAAATAAAATTTGGCTCTAACAGAGATTCATCGTTCTGGTTCTTGCCCAGAAAGGTTAATACCAGACCAGTGGCTAGCCTATAATCTGGATCCTCACCAATATCAACCTTGGGCATGCCGCCAACAGCAATGCCCGGTTCAATGGGACCGCCAAAGGTGCTAAAGCAATCCTCCATCATTGGTACGCTGTATGGAAGAATATTAAAGAAAACCAAGAAAATATTATTATAATTTTGCAGAAACGTTTTTTTTTTAATGAAATCATAATTTGCGGCCGATCGTTCCTATGACAGCTTAAATATATAGTTTCCCGATGTTGATAAAATTTTGCCAGAATGACAAACAAATACTAAAGCACAGAATATGTAAACTTGGCAAAGATAGCTTGAGAAACAAAAAAGTTTTTCATAGAAAAGCTAATTTGTATTTGTAATCCGATTATTCCTTAAATTTGTCAACATGTACAAACCGTGCTTGAACTTAGAAATGAGTTTCATTGCGATAGTTTGAGAAACAAAAAAGTTTATGATACAACAATTGTTTTTTAAAATGACGGATGGACAGACAGACGAACATTTTACAAACTCAACATATAATTTATTTACATTTTTGAAAAAATTAGTTAAATTAATTGAAGTAAAACTGGATCTTCGTAAAACATGGTAAAACATCGCGGAGTTAAGTCAACAAACGACATATCTCCGCCGTTCTACAAACGACACAGCTCCGCCATGGATCATCGCGGAGTTATGTTGTTTCAAAACGTCATATCTCTGCCGTTCTACAAACGACATGTCTCCGCGCGGAGATTTGTCGTTTGATAAGCGGCGGAGATATAGCGTTACCCCTATAATGCTAAAGAGGTGTTGCTGCATCGTAAAAATGTACTTAAGGAAATTTTTCTAAAACTAAAGTTCACTCATGTTTTGAGTCTAGCCCAGTACTTACCGTAAGCAATCCTCCAACTGATTCAGATAGTTAATGGTATAGTTGTTGGCATCTACATAGAAGTTTTGAAACTTCGACATATCATTCTGAAAGTAGCCATAGATGGACTGTATTACACAGTCATCAACGGTGGGTGTTACACCCGGGTATAGAACTGGTGCGTAGCATATCTTATCCATGCCCGCACCCTCTGCCATGCCCAGCTGCATAATCTGCTCTTGAAGCTCAAAAACTTCCTGTAGGAAACTTTGTTCAAAGGCTGGACCAAAGATGAGTACTCCGCTGGCAGTCTCATGTGTAATCTAATTGTAAAATTCGTGGTGAAAAAGAGAGGATGGAGAAAAAAAATGTCTAATGCTCACCGTATTTTTGTTGATTGGCTTCACAAAAAGCTGATTGTTCCGATAGAAAGGTCCGAAATGCTGATCGAAATACTCCTTCTCGATACGCGTCGTGCTCTCCTCGCTGGCCCATAGCTCGACGGGATCTGTGGTCACGTTCATATACCGAATGCCATAACCAAGACCGCCAATGGCCCAAGAACACAGCGCCAGTACCAGCACCGGATGCTTAGCACAGAAGGTGCCCCAGGCGCGACAACCGCGATAGAGAAAATCACCATATAATGTTGGCATGCGAATATTGGGTCCTTGACGTTGGCCAGTGGCACCCCAGCATATAAGGACGATTATCACAATGCCTAGTACTAGAGCAATTATAAATGTAACACCATAAAGTCCGGCAATCTGCCAGGGATCCTTATAGCCGGTTGGAGCCTCCGTCAATGGGCAAGAATCTTCGCAATCGATGCAGGCACAGGCATAGTTGCCCTTATAGCTCTGTCCGCAGTCAAGTGGAAATAGCTCAAGATAGTCATCCTCGGAGCCCTCCTCTGCATCATCAGACCACATATAGTTGATAACAAAAGGTACATAATCGTTGTTCACCGCATCGCCCATAAAGTGATACCATCTGCGATAATTGCATGTTCTGCCATTGTAAGCACCACAACCAAGATCCAAGGCTGGGCGTCCCGTCTGTGGATGTTGTATGGAGGCGCAGCTATTATAAATGTTCATAGCTGTCTCATCCTCCAAGCGATAATCAATATGTTCCACATAGTCTTCTCCCGCTGGATTTTCGGCAATATATGGCGTTAAGAAAAGTGAATGATTTTGAGCACAGGTCATGGCGCAGATAGAAAGACCCATATTCAATATACAGGTAGGACATCTTGAGTAGACACCATCAGCTTGAGATAATCCTGCATCCAGATTTAATATCTGTTTGCCATCACAGCAAAGCATTAGTTCATCATTTCCACTTTCGCCCTTGTATTCCTCATACCAGGTAGGACAGCGCTTTGCAAATATTGCCTCTGCCGCTGGATCATTTAAAGCTTTAGCCGGACCGTTATATGCCAGATTTTGGGCATGTTCGCCAATCAAATGACTTTCACCATACCAAATGCATTTGCCCTCATTTTCCTGGCCAACATTCTGGTGAACTGCCGACACCAGCAACAATGCCACAAGCAGCAAATTTACTTTCATCTCAATCAACAATTAACAATAAGAAACTTAAAAAAAAATAAGATAATAATATTAATGGCAGCTCAAAGTTGACCTGAAGAGCGCAGCACCACCTAACTAACTCACTAATTGACTAACAACTGACCAACCCATTGAAACAGTTAGAGCCTCAACTGAATGTGGATTCTACAATCTCAAACTGAAGTGCCTCTCTCAATGGTGATAAGATTTCAGTACCGATTCGGCGATTAGCTCTGAGCTCCATTAAAAACCAGCTATGGCTTATCTTCTGCCCAGATAAGCTGGCTGTTGGCGGTCGGCAGGCAGTTCGGAAATCGATTAGAAAGTCTTTACTGACTACTGTTATTGCTGTTGTTATGTACCCTGCACTTAGTATACCATGAGCAAGAAGTAGGCATTATAAACTTGTGCGTATAAATGTAACAAACAGACTTAACTACTATGTCATATTTATAAAACTAATATCTTACTGCTTAGTATTATACGAGTATATCAATGATGCTGGTTTTATAATAATATCAATAATTTTATTGAAATTGTTGATAGTTTTTTAATAGCGAATATTAACAATAAACATATTTGAACTTACAAAATGAATGCTAAAATTTGAGATTATTAATAGCTTTGATGATTACAAATATCGAAATTTTTGTAAGAGTGCCCAGTTTCGATGAATTTGTATGTATACTAAGCGAAAAGATAAAAACGCGTTTTTAAGGCTTCTTAAGGTTAGGTCGAGTTATCTTGAAAAACAAAATATTCGACCAATTGTCCAACTAATTTTTTTATAAATTTTCCAACCAAAACCTATTGGACTATGGACTATGGACTCAGCCACTGAAAAACCGAAAAAAAAAATAAAATGTTGAATTGCTTAAATGGGTATTTTCCTCGAGTTTTTAGTTCCAACTAAAAATTTTTGAAAACAAAAATTGTTTTGTACTTTTGGACTCAATATTTCCAAAACTATGAAATATATCGCTTAAATGAAGGGACTTGTTGGTAGGCCCATAAATTGACTTTCTTAATGTATAGTTTGTTAAAATCGGTAATGATTTACGCAAGTTATGGTCAAATATTTGAAGTCACTTCATAAAAATTATAATTGGAAAAAAATGTTGAAAATGTACAAAAAAGCTCTGCAATAGGAAATAAAAGTTATTTTCGTGATTAGGAAAAAGTAATTTTTAACCCAATTGCATTTTGACTGTTTTTGGCTTACATTAAACTTGCAATGCTATCTTTACACTCTGAACTTTTCCTATAGAGCAAAAAGTAATAAAACACATTCGTATTTATTATACCCTTGCAGAGGGTACTATAATTTTGTCACGAAATGTGTATCGCATTGAAGGAGACGTCTCAGAAAAAAAAATGGTATATTCGTGATCAGCATCAACAGCCGAGTCATATCCGTCATGTCCGTCTGTCTGTCTGTTTATATGCGAACTATTCCCTCAGTTTTAGAGCTATCGTGATGAAACTTGAAACTTCAGAATCGGCCAGATCGGACCACTTTGACATATAGCTGCCATGGAAACAATCGGTTGAAAAATAAGTTTTTGTATGAAAATTTTTTTGTTTTTCAAAATAACTTAACCAAACTCACTATGTATAAGTCTTAGCACTTATCACACACTTTGACAAAATTTCATCAAAATCGGACGACTGTATCTTATAGCTGTCATAGGAACGATCGCTTGAAAAAGAGGTTTTTGGATGAAAAACTTTTTTGTTTTTCAAAAGAATCCAACCAAACTCACTATGTTTAAGTTTAAACACTATTCACCTAGTGTAAATTCAGCTTTACTTGTTTACATTATTTGAAATAACTGTAGATAAGACTTGAAAGTTTCAAAATTTTGACTCCACTCAATTTTGGTTGCTTTGTTAAAGTATGCCCATTGATCGATGTTTAATTTTTATGATACGCAAGTGGTTAAAACTTTGTTGTGACTCAGGTTGGCAGTTGGTACTGGTTCTTATCTTTGAACATGGGGAACAGGTGTTCACTTCGACAAAATCGACAACTACAATAACAACTGTGCAGCACTTGTGCAAAATAGCGAATTGTTTTATAGCGATTTAAACTTATCGTTGTTGAAGCAGCTGCTTAAAGCAGCCATCGTCACCATTCCTATGAATGTACCTCAAAAGTTGTGTACCAGGTGTGCCCAGTGTATAAATAATGGTCTGATAACCAACAGCAATATACCAATTAAACATCCCAGTATTACTTTAATGAGAATTTAACATAATATAGCCTTTTAGAAAGCCAAGGCTTCAATATAACTTATATAATTAGTTATGTTTATATTCATAAGAATCTATTAGTCTCTGTTAATTATCAAAAATTTAAATAATACAAACCTAAATACATCTAGTTTTATCGCATTATTTATTTTGGTTAGTTAAATACAGTTTAGTTACTGACTAATTTCGTTCACGTACACTGTGCGACAATTTTTGGCCATTTTGAAATGACCATATGTAGGTTGTAGGTCCTCTTGAGTATAGCATTGCTGCATTTTTGAAATCTTCGAAGGACCCCCAAAATCTGGACATAAAGTCAAAAAATCGCCTCACTCTAGCTTTTTTTCAGTTAACTTAAAATATCACTTAACGTGGCCAACACATTAGGTTCAGCTATGCAAATCATGAAAGGGTATGCGACAACCTTTCACATGATATATATATGATAACTGCATCAAGATATAAGCTCGTTTATCTAGCCTTTTTATACCCTTGCAGAGGGTATTATAGTTTTGTCACGAAATGTGTAACGCATTGAAGGAGGCGTCTCAGAAAAAAATTTGTATATTCGTGATCAGCATCAGTAGCCGAGTCATGTCCGTCTGTCTGTCTGTCTGTTTATATGCGAACTAGCTCCTCAGTTTTAGAGCTATCGTAATAAAACTTGGTACAGATAGTTATTCTTTCTGCAAGCAGTACATATGATAGAATCAGCCAGATCGAACCACTATATCTTATAGCTGCCATAGGAACGATCGGTTGAAGAATAAGTTTTTGTATGAAAAACTTTTTGTTTTTCAAAATAACTCCACCAAACTCACTATGTCTAAGTTTTAACATTATCCACATATTTGGACAAACTTTTCTCAAAGTCGGCTCACTATATCTTATAGCTGCCATAGGAACAATCAGTTGAAAAATAAGTTTTCTTATGCAAAACTTTTCTGCAAGTGTATATATATTCGGCACGCCGAAGATAACATTCCTCTCTTGTTTTCATATCAATGTGACCCTGAAGAATTTAAAAAGTGCTAGAAATATTAAGTTGAACCTGATAAAATAAGTTTTATATTAAACATATATATCAACATCAAAAAATATTACTTTGATATTTTTTCGTTTTTAAAAACTTGAAAATCATAAAAAGGGTAGAGGAAAGTGTACAAAAAGTGGGCTGGGAGAGGAGAAATGTGTGTGAAGTGTTATTCATAGTAGGTTTATTTTAAGTTGGGTGAATAGCTGGGAGTACTGATTAAAATTTTTAATCAAACACCACCTAACTAAAAATTTTTTTTTTTTCTTTTCTGGAGTTTTTATAGCAATAAAAAATTATTTGATTTTACTTGTTATTTGCTTTAATCATGATTTAATCTCATTAAAATTTGGTTACATTTTAGCTCCACTATTTTTTCCAAAGACCGAAACCAAGAGTTGCTTCATTATTTGAACCCAAAAACAAGTAAGAATACTCTAGTCGAGTGTGCCCGACTACGAGACTCCCTGCTCCCAACTTGCATTTCAAGCAGTTCAGCGGCAACACAAGCAAGCAGCGTACTCAAGTTGCACAGTGCATGTCAAACTGTTGTTTCTGCCTGCTGAGACAGTGGAAATAAGTTTTTCCATAACTTAGGTGCTATTTATCCGATCGTGTTGAAATTTACACATCCGAAAGACATTGATTAAACATACATGTGTACTAAAAATCAAAGCTTTATCTTTAAAATTGTGGCTGTGGGAGTCTTTTGCGATTTGCGGCGGTGCGGGGGGGTGCATCCGAAATTTGAAATAAACTTGATCTGCGTATGGTATACAGGAACGTGCATGCCAAGTTTGGTGTATCTAGCTCTTATAGTCTCTGAGATCGACGCGTTCATACAGACGGACAGACGGACAGACGGTCAGACGGACAGACGGACAGACAGACAGACAGACAGACAGACGGACATGGCTAGATCGTCATGGCTGTTGATGCTGATCAAGAAAATATATATAGTTTATATAGTCGGAAATGCTTCCTTCTGCCTGTTACACACATTTGCAGTACTTTATAACTCCCTTTTTCCCATTTTTAATGGGAACAGGGAGTAACAAGTAAGAATACTCTAGTCGAGTGTGCCCGACTACGAGACTCCCTGCTCCCAACTTGCATTTCAAGCAGTTCAGCGGCAACACAAGCAAGCAGCGTACTCAACTTGCACAGTGCATGTCAAACTGTTGTTTCTGCCTGCTGAGACAGTGGAAATAAGTTTTTCCATAACTTTGGTGCTATTTATCCGATCGTGTTGAAATTTACACATCCGAAAGACATTGATTAAACATACATGTGTACTAAAAATCAAAGCTTTATCTTTAAAATTGTGGCTGTGGGAGTCTTTTGCGATTTGCAGGGGTGCGGGGGGGTGCATCCGAAATTTGAAATAAATTTGATCTGCGTATGGTATACAGGAACCTGCATGCCAAGTTTGGTGTCTCTAGCTCTTATAGTCTCTGAGATCGACGCGTTCATACAGACAGACAGACGGACAGACAGACGGACATGGCTAGTTCGTCTCGGCTGTTGATCCTGATCAAGAATATATATAGTTTATGTAGTCGGAAATGCTTCCTTCTGCCTGTTACATAAATTTGCAGTACTTTATAACTCTCGTTTTCCTATTTTTTATGGGAACAGGGAGTAAATATCAAATTGATATTAATTAACTGATATTCCAAAATATAGCATTGATATTAAATAATATCCAATTGATATGCTCGAGCAGGTCAAATTAATATTTCGATACTATTTTGCTGAAATTGTATCTTATCAGCTGTTTTTCGAATCAGTTCGAATCTAAACGTCGTCTTAGCAAAGTGTATTTTTGGTAGCTCACCTGGCGTATGAGCTATGAGCCTGCAAGTGGGAAAGCCAAATATGGCCTTTGAGGCCGTTGTGCATTTTTGGTTAATTTTGTAAGTAGAAAACAATACCAATTCGGAATACTCGTCGAATGACACCGCGTTCATCTCAATCTCACAATTCGTTCAAAAGTTATGCACATTTTAAAATCACAGAGACCTTTTCAAATTGAGATGAAAAGGTTGTCAGTTTGTTTGTTCTTTATGTTCGTGTTCTGCAGTATGCCCAAACTCGACCATTTCGTCGCTTGCATTCACTTCCACCATGAGATTCTTTAAGAAATCATTATTTTGCTGCGCAACGCCAACAACTTCTGCCAATTTACTCAAAAAATCAATTTTCTTTTCTTTCTTTCAGAAATTTTCCCTCAAGCTATCGATAGATTGCTATCTAGCGACGGAGCCCTGTGGTGCTTACTCGCCTTCGACAATATAATTCATCGTGTAAACGAACGAAGGTGGTTCCTAGTGAATGGTAAGAGAAGGAAGAAACAACAGGAATTCGCCCGGCGTCCCCGCGAACAGACAACGTTAGGTAAGAGTCCTCGAAGCCTTTCTTATTGTTAGCTAGGAGTCACCGCCATCAAGGATATCCACATTCGAGCGATCCAACCAGATCCCCACCGGATCTCCCGCACCCAGGCCAGACGGCAGGAGGATTTTCAGAAGCGACTAGCCCAGCCAGGACCCCGGGCGGATTTCAAGCCCGACCACTCATCAAGGACATCGGCAAGGACCACCCACTAAAATATCAATCCCAGTCCATAGACGGCCTGGAGCCAACAAGAAATATATATTTAAAACGAAATAACAAGGTGTTCTTATTATCGCAAGTCCTCAAGACGAATCTCGAGTCTACCGAGTTAAGCCAAAGGTTCGTTACACAACATGTATACTAAGTTTGGTTGCTCTAGCTTCTAAACTGTGAAAAAAAACTGCGTTCATACGGACGGACGGACGGACGGACATTTCACAAACCCAATATACTCTTTTTTTCCATTTTGGAAAACAGAGTATAATCATGATTTTTGTAGTAAAATCAATCCGATACGGTGTCAGAACTTCGATCATCTCGAATTTTCTTAAACTATGTACGGAATTCTTGATTTAAGTACGTTTCTTTGATCTTGATTCAATCCTGGAATACTTAAATTTATCCTTAAAATGAAAAAAAACAGACTTTAATTTCAATCTCCCCGCAAACAATATTTTAAATTTAATGTATATTAACAGACTATACTTTTTATAAATAGTTAAGAAGTTCCTATCATCATTTGCTGTCGGGGAGATTCGAACCCAGGTCGTCAACTTAGAGTTCAGTCGCCCTCCATGTCAAATATGTTAGTGTTTAACTCATAGTCGTTGCTGAGCTGTCTGAATTACGAGTTGGGAATTTTAACGTTGGTTCAACCAACCAATCCTGTTTTATACTTGAATTAAGAATAATTTTCTTAAAAACTCGGGGAGCGAGAGCAGCTGAGAGAGTAAATTTCGCTCACTCTCATTTTTAAAATGGTGGCCTGGACTCAATATACATATGTATAGCATACTTAGACTTAGACTAAGTACATATTTCTTAAAAACATGATTCAAGTATGTTTTTGTACTTAATATACAATTTTTATACTTAATTCAAGAATTATGCACTTATTTATAGTATTTTTACTTGATTCAAGTACGAATCATACTTGACATTTTTTTTCTGTGTACATATGTAGTTAAGTACATATGCAAATTAATGTAAAATAACATATTTGCTTATATTAATTCAATTGTCCCTTTCTTTATTTAGGAAATATATTTTTAAAACAAAGATGTATTTTCCTGTTTCAAAATTATGTTTAAGTAAGCATAATTTAAGTCATCATTATCATAATTTTCCAGCTATAGCACAAATGATTAAATTTACTAATAATAAAATTAACAGTTGCATTCTGGCTTTACATTTATTTTTTTAATGATATCATGGACGCTTTAACAGTGTAAAATCTTTACTCACTGTTAACAATATGTTAAAAGACTGTTAAGCTTGCGTTCTCTTTGGTTATTGCTGCTTAAACTCACAAGTTCTGCAGCTGCTGTTGCCGCTGACGTCGCTGTCGCTGCTGCTATGCTGCTGCTGTCAGTGCCAACTGCAGCAAGCGGCGGCTTTATTTATTTTTTTATGCTGGGCAGAATGCTATTGAACTCACACACATACATACACAAACACACACACACATGCACACAGGCGCACATACATATACATGCAGCATTTTTGGATTTTGGCAGCTGCTGCTGTTGCTGCAAAATGCATAATGCATAAATTGTTGCCGGCTTTCAAGAGCCCAGCTAATTTGATTAGTTTTCTTGTCTGTCATCTTAGGAAAACATAGAAACGGAAGTAGCGAAAATCAAAAACGCAGAAGAACCAGAATAAGAAAAAGCACAAAGCTGTAAATCGCTAATTGAGACGCTGTCAGCTTATTTAATCGACGTGTGAATTGTATTCAATCTACAAAATGAATACTGTTTGTTCAATGAGACACGTGTTCGGAAAAATTACGACCTACATCAACAATTTGAAATGGCTACGGCAGCGAGTACAGCGTTGCGTATCTGCAAAGCACATCCCCCTTCCCCCTACGCAATGAGTGCATGCTATTCCCACCCCATGACTAAGCTTTCTGCAGTCTGTTTCCGAAATTGTGGTGCCCGTTCCAGAAAATTTGCCACACGTTCCAGGCGCATTCTGGAAAATTGTGTCAAGCTGCCGACACAATTTTCAAATCGCATGCCCGGAGTTGCAGTTGGCAACCCAAATACATAAGCAACAACAAAAACGAATACAACAAAAAACCAGATGAAGAAGAATCAGAGACCTGAAGAGAGGGAGACAGAGGGAGAGAGAGAGAGAGCGCTACAGCAAGAGAGCAAGAGAAAGAGCGTGCGAGAGAATTCGCAAAAATTGTTTCACTGGCGTTGCACAAATATAACGGTTAAGGTAGTGCTGCGTTATAACGGTACAGTAGCGTAACAGGAAGTGGTGCATTAACACGCGCCGCAGCTGACGACGTCGACGTCGTCCATAGGTTCCAAACTGGAACAATAATATCAACAAACAAACTGTAATTACAATTACAACAATTCTAGCGCGTGCTCTTGTTGTAGTTTGTTGTGTGTGTGTGTGTGTGTCTGTGATTTTCGCTGTACTCTGCCACGATTGCATCACCAAAAATAATGTCAGCTGCAGTCTGAACTTTTACGTATTGCTGCCTTTAACCTTTTCGACTGTTTGAATCCAGGCAGCAATGCGACGCGCCGCGACGTGATGCGGCTTCGACGTCACTAGCCAACAAAGCTGTGACGTCGCTGCTGCTACTCCTCTCTTTCTCTATGTGTGTGTGTGTGTGTGTGTTGTGTGTGTGTCGTCAATTCTTTGCATTTTGCAGCCTCAAAATGAGCTAACGAATGACGCAGATGCCCATTGATGTTCCGTTCAGTTCTGCTCTGCTCTGCCGCTGCTGCTTTTCATTTCGCTTTCGCATTTCTCATTTTGGTTGCGGCAAAACGTACGAGGAGTCCAAAAAAACTGACAAAACCGGCTACGAAAATGCCGAAGCGCGCGACAAAGAGAGTATGCGTGAGAGAGAGTGCATGCCGCTGCCGCTGCCGAATGCCACTGCCGAATGCCAAAATGCCGAACACGCAAAAACGTGCACACGTGCAGCAGCAGCAGCATGCAGACAAAAAATGGAGAGGCGGCAAGAACTTTTTCGGTGTGAATGCCTTCTGCACAAAAACGTGGTTTTTCGGCTGTCAGCGCTGCAGTTGGCGTCGCCGTCAACGTCGCCGACGCGTCGTTGCGGTCAGCGTTTTGCGTTAGCGTGGCTTCGTTTCTTTTTACTCCCTGTTCCCGTTAAAAATGGGAAAAAGGGAGTTATAAAGTACTGCAAATGTGTGTAACAGGCAGAAGGAGGCATTTCCGATAATATAAACTATTTATATTCTTGATCAGCATCAATGGTCGAGACGAACTAGCCATATCCGTCTGTCTGTCCGTATGTCTGTCTGTATGAACGCATAGATCTCAGAGACTATAAGAGCTAGAGACACAAACTTGGCATGCAGGTTCCTGTGTACCACACGCAGATCAAGTTTAGATAGTAATCGCGCGATTTTTTGTTTAAATAGTTTCACCGATTTCTTGCTAAAATTATTCGATGTGCCCCCAACTTAACAAACTTAACTCACTGTTAACGTTTACAGCGCTGTTAACGAAAACATTGCACTATGGGGAATATTTCCATTTTTCGGGTATTTAGTCATTTTGTCAAAGTATTAAAATTAGCATTTTTTTTGTGTTAACATCTTAAGAAAACTTCAAACTGTAAAGTTCAAAACAACAGGCCAATGTTAAACCTATGATGTTAAAGTCAGCTGTTGCTTTAGAAAACACGTGGCTTAAGATTACAATAATTTTGCAGCCTATTTTCAAATTGTGAAAACTCAAAAGCAAAACAATTTTTTTTGTGAAATTTAAAATGGATACCAATTATACTATATGTTGGTTGAACAAATATTTTCTATTTGTGCGTGCTCTTTTAATATTTTGTAAAATTAGCATATGTGCTGAAAGGTCATTTCTTGGAAATAAATTTCAAGTTTGCGGAGAATAGAATCAGTTACTAATAATGGTAACTAATAATAGTAACGGCAATCTATAAAATATACAAACACTACAAAAAAAAAAAAAAATCTTGAAGGTAGTACCTATATTGGTATAACTATTCCTATCACTATAACTAAGTTAAAGAATGTTCTACACATGTTCACAAAATTTTATCAAAATCAGACCACTATATCTAATAGCTGCCATAGGAACAATCTCTTGAAAATGGGCGGTGACCCCACTTTTCCAAAAATGTTTCTAAAAAAAAAACCGAATAAAAAAATCTTGCTTACCTTAAAAGTTATTAATTAATACCCGGAAAATTGGAATTTTCCCATAGTGCATTGGCATAACTTAAATTGGATTTTAATTATTTAATCCGTCATAAAAGTCAGCCTGCGATGCTGCTTTTGAAATCCTAGAATTTTCCTGCATTTTTTTAATCCACAACCAGCTTTTTTGATGGCTGTTTCGCAGGGGTAGCTACCTAAAATCTTAGCAGTTAACAGCGAAATGGTGCGTCGCTGTTAACTTACAGCCGCTGTTTATGTTCAAAATTTTTGTTGCATACGCAAGGGCGCAAATTTAAATTTTCTGGAAAGATTTCGTCAACTTTCTTATTTACTATTCGCATTTTGTGAGTATTTATATTTTTTGAGCATATTGGTTTAGTGCATTTTAAATTTGAACATTTCATAGTTTCTCTTTGAAGCAGACATGCAACGCAACAGTACTGAGCGCTTATAAAATTTGTAATTTCAATCCAAATATTAAATATTTTAAAAAATCATAAATCTTATACATATCATATGAACATATTTTTGAGAATTTGCCCTGTTAAAACTTTGTACTGAAACCGATTGTACATGTAATCACGTTCCATGTGAACAACCTGTAAAAATTAAAATAACAACAATTTTGATTCCAAAACATAAAAATGCTTATAACCGCTGCATCCGAAAATAAGCCCTATTACTATTGTGGTAACACAGTTTTTGGACAAGCAGCCTTTTATGCAATTAGGCTAAACCTTTTAAGCTTTACTGTGTTCAAGCTTAACTATCTATAATTGGAAAAACACAAATAACATTTGTGTATTTGAAATTACTCGTATTATTTTAAGCTACTCGTATTATTTAAATTATTTAATTACTCGTATCATTTGCCTAGGCGGTGCTAAGCAATATAAATAACACTTCAATTCATTGAATATGTTCTGTCATTAAATTTCTTAACTGAAAATTTAAGAAAAAAAGAAAGAAAAAAAAAACAGAAAAAAAAAACAAAAAAAGATCATATTATTTGGGGCTACCTAATTGTACGTAAAAATCAAGTTGCACAGGTTTCTATTCAACAAATTAAAACGCGTTGCAAATGCAACAAGAAATAGCAAAAGCAACTGACAAACACAACAAGAACACCTGCAAGAACAACAACAGTTGCCACATTGCAGCTCAGGTTTCGACTTCGTCTTCAGCTCTGAACTCTGGCTCCACATCTGGTGGCGCCTCTAACTCCGAGCAGACTTAGTCTGTTATTGTTGCTGTTGCTTGTCACTTGCCGGATGTTGCACGAGTTGCACAAAAGCTCTCGGCTTTTATTTCGCGGCCGCTGTTCACCAACACTGAGCGCAGCAGCGGTGGCGGAGACACGGCGACGGCGGCGGCTTCCAAAAGCAAATGTTGTTTGGCTTGGCAAATGGGTAATGGACAAAATACAATACTCAAAAGCAACAACAACATTAACACAAGCGCGAAGCAAAGAAAAGCAAAGCAGAGCAGAGCAACAGACGCAGTCGCTGTTGCAGTCACAGTTAGCGTTAGCGTTAGCGTTACAGGCAACGTTGCGTCGCCGTCGCTGACAGCGTTTTTGTTGTTTGTTGTTGGTGTCGACTTGGTCTCGAAACAGTCGCGTCTTCAACTCATTCGTGTGCGACGCTTCAAAGCTAAGCGACGTCTGAATTAATACTCTGCCTGCCTGCGCTGCCTGCCACACGACGCGACGTCTTTATACGTACGTATTTCAGAGTGTGTGTGTGTGTCTGTCTTTAGTTCTGCCACTGCCACTGCTAGTGTTCATGTCGTTAGCCTTCGGCTTGTGCTTCGTGCCGCGTCGTGTGTAGCTCGGCTAAGCGTTCGTTTTGTAAGTTCGTTCGCTGCTGCTGCTGGCTCGAAACGTTCGCAGGCCATGCAGCAAAAACAGTTTACATTTGTTTTTCCGCGTGCTCGCACACGTTGACTGACACGGTCTGGGACTTAGCGAGCGAGCTCTGTCTGTCTGTCTGTTGTGCCACTGTGTATGTGTATATGTGCATGCGTTTGTGTGTGTGTGTGTGTTTGTGTGCGTGCGTCTGTCTGTATGCCTGTCTTCCAGCCGGTATGGCACAACCCAATGTTGCCACAAACTGACCGGAGTTGCATATGGCCACAACTAAAATCTCTCGAGCCTGCTCTAATTCTGGTGTTATTTTGCTGCAACTGCAACTTTAACAGCGGCAGCAACTTCAACTTGTAAGCCTCCAAAAAAAATTGATGTAAAAGTAAACAAGAATTCGAAAACGCATTCAAAAATTTGAGCTCATTAACGTTACGTCTTTTTTGTATATATGTATATTTTTTTTTGATTTCGATTTGAATTTGACTTTTATTTTGATTTTCGACTGCAGTTTGGCTTCGGCAGCGGCAGTTCGCTGCTTGCAGCTCGTCTCGTTGCGCACTTCGTGCATTCAGCCGAAGCTCAAGCCTCAGCCGAAGCCTGTGCTGCGAACAGCGGAGTTGCAGCTAACGCTGAACGTCGAGCAACGACAGTCGTGAGTCGTGTCGACATCGAAGCGCCGCGCGGAAGTGCAGTGCAAAAAGCGGAAACGGAAGCTAGAGCTGAAAAAAAAAACTTTAACTTAAACCGTTGGAACACAAAAGACACACAGACAGACACACATGCAATTTATAAGGACATACTCCATACATACACTACTCTCAAAAGTTTGTGCATATTGAAATAGACGCACATATTGTATATTGAAGACTTTCAACGATTTTTTCATTTTTTTTTTTCATTTTTTTTACATTTTTTTAAATACTTTTTTTTTATGTGCTACACTTAAACTGCGGCAACAGCAACAACAACAACAACAAGAACGCGCGGTGTTTGCTGTCCAAACGGTACGACAAATGAAAAAATATAAAATGCAGTGTATGTGCATAATACAAACTAAGTACAACAACAAACGCGATAGCAACAACAACAACAGCAGCAGCCGCTGTAGCAACAGCAACAACAAGCCCAACAAACACAGTACCAACAACAACTTGGGACATATACAAATAGTGTAAATGCAACATCCAATTTTCAATATTTAATTAAAAAAAAAAAAAAAAAAAAATATTTAAAATGCGCTGACGCAGCTGCTTTTGACTCATTCGACTGAGAAGTGTGTGTGTGTGTGTGACTGTGTGTAACTAACTGCGTTAATAAGCAGCTTAATCAAAGATGTGGCTTATATTACATATGATTTTGTTTTTCGTTTTTTAAAATGTTCATTGTTATTATCAGAAAGTTTAATATTAAATGTGTTTGTGAAATAAATTTGACTTTATATATATTTGATTTGTATTGTATTTGCTTTATTTATTTATTATTGTGTTTTAATTTTTATACCAACTAATAGATAAAATGTGTTTTAATTTATCCCGCAATTTGTATAAATTGTTTAAGATTTTTTGAGTTTTTATAAAAATATTTTAATACATTAAGACGGGATATTTAAATGTTTGTTCGAATTATCTAAAGACAGTATTAGTTTTTATTATTTTAGTTCGCCCAAAAGATGTTAAGACGATTAAGCTCTAAGTTTCTCGAATAATGTTTTAATAATTGTATGCATTAAAAGTTGAACGTTTGAACTGTTAATTTTGACCAGATTGAAACATAATTGTTAAGATATTTAAGCTTAATTTATTAACTTGGCCTCTAAATACATAAAAAAAATGTTAATTGACCGAAAATACAACTTTCATCTTTGTTTTTATTTTGTAAAATAACTGAAATGGATGATAATTAAACAATCTAAAAAACCAACGAATATTGAATACCTTTGCCGACTTATTAAAAAAAAAGTAACACTTGATAAATACTGAATTCTGTGAAATGTTATAAATAATAGCTGCTTGGTTTCAATCAACTACGGCAAAAAATGTATTAAACACACTAAAATTAGTTTTTCAAAACATTTTGAAACAATCAAAGCAGTTGATATATTGCAGATATGCTACATAGTACATATTTGTAGGACAACGCATCTCGATTTCGCCATGTTAATTGGTTTTAAGGCAGACCTACATAAATATATATTTATGTATTTTAAGATGTTATATATTTGTTTGCACAAACCTTATGGCTACGGTAATAAATTCAAAAAGTTTCTAAACTTTTATTCATGTGACTTAAACACGTTTTAGAGAAATTGTGGAGACAGCTGCTGTGCTAAAATAAACAAAAAACAAAAAGCAACAAAAGAAAAAAAACTAATACAATTCTTCTCTTGCGTATAATTATAATTTTTGTTGTTATCTGCGGCGCTCTCATTTCATTCGACTTGTCGAAATCAAATAAATCTTAAGTTTGAAATGATTTTTCACGTCATTTCATTTCTTTTTTGCTTCTGTTGTTGTTTTTTTGTTTATACCCTTGCAGAGGGTAGTATAATTTTGTCACGTAATGTGAAACGCATTGAAGGAGACGTTTCAGAAAAAAAATTGTATATTCGTGATCAGCATCAGCAGCCGAGTCATGTCCATCTGTCTGTCCGTCGGTTTGTATGCGAACTAGTCCCTCAGTTGCAGAGCTATCGTGATGAAACTTGGCACAGATGCTTGTTCTTTCTGCAAGCAGTACATATGTCCGAATCGGCCAGATCGGACTACTATAACATATAGCTGCCATAGGTACTATCGGTTTAAAAACAAATTTTTGTACGAAAAACCTTTTTTTGTTTTTCAAAATAACTCGACCAAACTCACTATGTTTAAATACTATCCACATATGTTGGCAAAATTTCATCAAAATCGGATCACTATATCTAATTGCTGCCATAGGAACGATTGGTTGAAAAATGAGTTTTCTTATGCAAATCTTTTCTGCAAGGGTATATATCTTCGGCAAGCCGAAGATAACATTTCTTTCTTGTTTGTTTTGCTTCTGTTGCTATTTTTTTTTTTTTGCTTCTCTTTTTGGATTTTTTTGTTGTGTGTTAAAATTCTGGCCATTCAAATGTTCACAATCAACTAGGGGAATCATTCTAGTTCCACATTCTATTAATAGTTATATGCATTGCCTTCATTCTAATTTGCGTTCAGTATGGTCGTTGTTTTTGTTGTTGCCTTTCTTCAGTCGAATTAACGCTTCATTCGTTTTTTATTGCTGGAGACTTAAAGCTTACGAAATAGTGTATGTATATATTTTGCGACTTATGCAAATTAGAAAACTCTTTCATCTTTTGACAAAGCCTTGAATTTGAATTTGACAGATTCAAATAGTTTTTAGCAATTGCTAATAAAAAAACAGTAAGTATTTTTACTCCCTGTTCCCATTAAAAATGGGATAAAGGGAGTTATAAAGTACTGCTGATGTACCATGCAAAAGGAAGCATTTTGGACTACATAAAGTATATATATTCTTGATCAGCATCAACAGCCGAGAGGAACTAGCCGTGTCCGTCTGTCTGTCTGTCCGTCTGTCTGTATGAACACACAGATCTCGGAGACTATAAGAGCTGGAAACACCAATCTGGGCATGCAGGTTCCTGTTCAAATTTCGGATTTTTAACGAAGAAAGAGCTCACTGATGAGAATGTTTGAAACATTCGAAATAGCGCTATCTGGTCAGCTGAAGATTTTCAAATTTACCAAATGCTTCTTTAACTTCGAGACGTTAAGTCTACTTAAAATAATAATAATTTACTTTTTTATAAATGTTTAGAGGTGAATTAATTAAAAGTTGTGGGCTTGAAGCTTTTCTAATCTTATATCTGATTAAAGCTTACCATTTTTCTTAAAAATGCATATGGGCATTTCCGCCAGAAAGTCCAACAGCACCAAAATTGCAAAGTCATAATTAGTACCTATTACTTCTGAATTATATGCTTTAATCTTATTAAATTGTTAGATATTGATCACATCTAACAATTTACAATCCAATTCAATAACTATCATTAGGAAATCTACTGCAATCTGCAAAAGTGACTTTTTGCCCTTATTTTGTTAATTTTTAGACAGTTTTCTCTTTAATATTAACGTTGTCAAATGCGCTGATACTTGATGAAAAATATTTCTTAAACATTCAATAACATTAACAACTAACTAACAAATATGATAAGCGATTAATTTAACCAAGCTCAGATGTAAATATTCAAGTGCAAAGTCAACGGAAATTTACGTAACGTTACGCCACATACTAAGAGTAATAAAAAAAAAAATAGGTAACAGTTGTAAATTTCACTTTCGTTTTTTTGTAACGTTACGCCACACTCATTTTTGGTTATATCATCAAATCCTTGGCGGCGATTTGTTTAATTTCTTTAACTGAATATTATGTTACTTAATAACTTCGCAAAAAAAAAAAAAAAAAATTTAAAAATGACTTTTTCAATTTTTTTTTTCGATTTGCCGTACAAATGTCGCGTTACGCCCCTACGGATTTGCCCATGTACTGGTATATGTATTTTATTTTATTTGAAATTATTAGAAAACTTTTAGAAAAATTGAAATTATATATGTAAATTATTTGCATTATGATTTGACATAATTTTGGGGTTATTTGCACAAGAGAATGAAGCTTGAAACTAAGAACTAAATAATTCAAAATTAATTTCATCATGTTTTTGTTTTTTTAATTAAATTCAATCATTTGTCGCTGAACCTCTTAAGAATTTCATAAAACAACTTGACAATAATGCGCATTTGTTAAACTGTTTGCAATCTACAATTTTATTGGAAACTTTAATGCCGATTTTAACTGAAAAGGACGAGTAGCTCCAATTAAATGAATATCTTATTCCATGATATTCGGAATATTCTTTGCAGCACTTTTAATTGGCTTAACTGAAGCATAAAAAGTTGCGAAAAACTTTCACACAAACTATGCTATTCTACATATAACAAACTGACCATGTATGTATACTATATAAAGCTATGCAAATGTGCGTGTGCATATTGGTGAGATATAGTACATATGTTTTCGAAAAAAAGCGAAAGAGAAAAAAAAAATTGCTATATAAAATGACATATGAAATGTAATTTCAATTTTAGTTAATTTGTGAACAAAAAGACAGAAAAACAGTTAAGAGGAAATCATAACCATAAACTGAAAATTGGCTGCACATAACTACAATAACAAAATACTATATAAAAGAAAATTTCACACATATAAAACTAACAAATTATAAATGTTTGCATTAAATTGCCATAATTTTGCAACAAAAAAAATCCCAATTACTATACTAATTTTTTATTTTTTTTTTTTTTTTTTTTATATTAGTCTGACCTAATTTATGTGCATATCAAAAAAAGATAATTTACACACACACACACAGAGAGAGAGAGAGAGAGAGAGAGAGAGTCAGGCAGTCAGAATAACTATAAGTATAACTGGGCAAGTGTCCAACACATTTGTCGCTTTTTATGCAGCTCAAAAATGCGTGTTGTTGTTGTTGTTTGCTGTGTGATGCTGTTGTTGTTGCTGTTGTTGTTGGTGTTGTTGTTGCTGTTGTTGTTGCTGTTGTTGTTGCTGCTGTTGTTGTTGTTGTTGTTGCTGTTGCTGCTGCTTTACATTTTGTTGTTTAATATAGAGAAACGCAGCAGTCGCTGCATAAGAGCAGATACTCGTTATGCGGGCTAAAAACAAAAGTGACGACGCTTCCTTTATTGTCTCCGACATATGCTTCTATTGTTGTATGGTTGTTGTTGCGTTGTTGTTTCGCTGTTCGGTTGCTTTTGGCCGCGTTGTCCTACTTTAAATGGTCGTTAGGTCGGCTTGGGGTAGCGAACGGCGCGCGTGTATGTTTATTCGTTTGTTGTGTGCTATGTGATTTAGTGCGGCTTTAGTTGCTGGCCGCAGTTATCACCATCAAATCAGCCAGCGACATCAGCACACACACACATACACACACACAAACATAATTGTATGCAGCCTGTCTAAATAGCTAATAAACTTGGTCTCTCTTTCAGTCATTCTCCTTCTCTCTCTGTCGCTTTTCTTCTGGTTCTGTGTGCGTTTTAGCTGAAATCGACAAATCACACGATTTTGTGGTTTAAATTCACTTCCTATTTATTTTGCATTTTATTCGCTATAATAAAAGTAGAAAAAGTCTTTTTAAAAACTGAAATCAGAACAGGCCAGATAGAAGCGTCGAATAAACTCGTATACAATACTCAAGAAATTCTCTTTAAATTTAAAAAAACAGAGCATTAAAATTATAGAATAGAAGCCGCATCGAACTGCACAACAACCACAACAACATCAAGAAGAAGAAGCTAGAACTCTAGCGTTCAGGCTACGCCCAAGCTTTGCACAGCGCCCACAAGTATGCTTCGATAAGTGTGAATGAGGGACAAAGGGATTGGTTAGTGGATGGGAGGGGGCAGCTTGGGTGTCGACACTTAACGATGCGCTAAATTACTTAAAGTGCATTTTAAGAGGCATGCTGATGGTGGTTGAGGGGGTGTAGGGGAGGCCGACCATCGAAGAGGTCGCCAATAGGTGCAGGCAAAAGTTGTCTAGTCGGGGTATCATAAGAGTTGCACATTGTTGTTGTTTTTGTAGCTGTAAATGTTGCTCATGGTGGTCGCAACATGAAAATGGTGTTGTCTTTGGGTATGTTAGTTTGCCATGCCAAGCCCCTCCCCTTACCATCCGACAAACCCACCCAAAGGGGGCATGTAACCGATAAAAGCTATAATAATTTAAGCCAAACTTGCAGTCATGGTAGCTGCCTGAGAGCTCTGCACAAACAATACATCAAATGAAAGTCAATATTTAGGCCAACAAATAAATTTTTGAATATCTTAGACATATATCTAGTAGTTTTGGAGATATTGAATCCAAAGCTACGAAAATATTTTTTTTTGCAAACATTTTTAGTTGGAACTTAATATGAAAATTCGAATTTTCATTTAACATAGAGATTGATTCATAAAAGCCATCATTCGTCAAAATCTATGATAGAACTTGCAAGCAATAGCCATTTCAGCATTTCAACATTTTTAAATTTTTTTTCGGCTTTTTTAGGTTTTCCAATTTCCGCGCCACAGTCTAATTGGTTTTGGTCGGGAAAATGTACTTTTTGGATGAAAATTTTTTTTTGTTTTAAACAAATAAAAAATTATAATAAAAAATTAAAAAAAAACGTTCTATGACTTTTTTCGATATTTTCAATTCGAAAAACGATGTTAAAATTTCAAAGTTAAAAAAAATATTCCGCGTAAACTGTCAGATATATCCAAAAACTTTCTAGATATCATATGAAGGATGTTTAATTTTGTATTTATGAAATTCTAGATTTATTTGATTGGGTGGCTTGAAATGAGGATATATACATAAACATAAGCTGTACGTAGTTTAAGAAGACTTTAAATGTTGTTTTACTTGTGGATATACCGTTTACCGAAATCCACTATCAAATCTTTTTTTATTTGATCAGATAGATGGCCTTAGCAGAAGATAAACATATGTAAAAATACAGTACTACATCACAAAAAAATAAAAACCGCGATTATTTAAAAAACTGCACGTAGTTTTTGAAAACGGCGAATGCAGTTATACTTGTGGGTATTCTATCTACTGAAACCTACCATTAAACCTCGGGCACCAAACAAAAAATGTCATTTTGTCGGCCTGTGTAATTGGTCGAAATGAATTAATCGACAAATATTGAAAACATAACTGTAAAATTTAGTTAAATGATTAAAAGACCAATTTTAAAAGCGTAAGGTATCCTTTATTTACTTAATTTCGACTAATGACAGTCGACGCACAAATCTATAAGTAAATTCAAAATGAACTGAAAACTGAATTTATAAAGCTTAAAGTAATTTTAGTTTTGACATTATCTGAGAGTGTTTAAATTAAACTCAAAAAAAACCCAATTAGACCAAATAAAAAATAAAAAAAATGGCAAAAGTAAGTAAAGAAATAAATATATGTTTTAATCACAAAGGAAAAATATGAAACTATGTACAAGTTAGACAGATGACATAGAAGTAAAATTCCAAGTATAGGAATAGCAGCATTACTTATTACTTAGAAAAAGTTGTTATAATTAGAACACAACATTTAAAGTTATATTACAAGTTTCAGGAGAAAGTTTCTAGTAAATCTGTTTGGAAATGCAAAACCAGTTTTGCTGATTAATTCGAAAGAATCAATTTTCCCGTTAATTAGTATGTGTAAAAATATAACATTAAGATAAAAAAAATGATCGATCAAAAGGACAGGGCAAATATTTCAGTAACAGTCTACTACGATGAGGAGGCAAACGAACATTAGAATTCCGGTTAAAATCTTGAAAGACACAGAGCAAAAATGGTTTTTCTATACATAGATTTAATTTTGTTCTGATGAACCTTGTATTGGGGATACCAATCTACATACATGCATAATATATGTATGCCTCAACATACTGTTTGCAAATCGCTAAAGTTAACATTAACACAGTAAAGCAAGTAAACCAAAATTGATTGTTATAGTTCGATAGGATGGTAAGGGATAGGAGGGAGCAGAGAGAGAGAGAGAGAGTTGAATGAAATCAAGGCAAAGTATAGAAAGGGAAAGTATTATGCCAACTTATTGCGCCATTATACAATATTTGACTTAATAGCATGACATACAAATACATATTCAAATATCGCGGGCCATTTTATGTCGGCCAACTTGAAAGAGGGCCAAAGCATAATGACTGACATTCCCATCGACCTAAACTTTGTCATCGTCATCGCCAACGCCATCGTCTTCGTAATCGTCATCGTCATCGTCATCGTTCTGTCATCGTCCTCTCGTGCAGTGTCCATGTATTTGTCTTAGGCCGGAAATATTCGTCCTGTGTGTATTTTTTTCCGCAAGGTATCGTGTATTCTCCTTTGTAATGTGTGCCTCATTTTAGTACTTTGCTTTATTCTGTTTCGGATTCACATTCTCTATTGGTGTGTTTCTCGTTTCTCGCTTTCTCTTTGCTGTCTCGATTAATTTGGGCTCTTCTTTTTGCTACGTTTTGCATGCAATTTTCGCATATTCATTGCGTGTGTGTGTGTGTGTGTGTGAGTCGTTGTTAAATATCAATCTTATTGTTGCACTTGTATTTGTTCCGAAAGTAGGACATTGTGATGCAGGTAGGCATGTGGCATGTGTCATGCGGCATGTGGCAACTTAGTGGGGCTGTGCGGGCGGGGTGCTCATGAAGCATTTGGAATGGCCTGGCCTGAGCTCTTGCGGCTGCCAGCCACGAAATGTGCAACACAAAAGTTTCGTCATTATTATTATGAGGCTTATGAGGTGAAATTTATTGCAGCATAATTCAATGCCGACCCCCCTAGCCATAAACCCCTCCTTTCCCCGCTCTCTCTTTCACACCCTCTCTCTCTCTCTCTCTCTCTCTCTCTGTTGCCGCAGAAATTCGCACTCTCATAAGAAAGTTGAAAAAGTTTTGAACGTACTATATTGCAGAAAGTATATGGCATGATGGCTGATTAAGTTCAAAATGTTTGTAAATATTTGTATGTGCGAATAGTTCGCCAACGGCGAAAAAATAAATAGTATGTACCTGGGTAATTAGTTATTGAAATATATGTATATATACGAAAGGCAACCAGAAATTGCTTAGTGTTACCAAGCTTTTAAAAATCTCTTATAAGTTTGGATATAATATATAACATAACAAATGATTGAGTTGAGTATAACATCAAGAAGATTGAAGAACCGGAAAGAACAGTTATCATCGGTAGTGTTGTATCGTATCGTTTAGAATAAGTTCGTCTCGACTATTCTGATTCTAGTTCATCTCGTCCGTTCCTTTTTGTTGGTCATTTTCGTTTTACTTTACTAGGTCGTTTTAAAATTAATCCTTCAATTGAAGTTCAATGTAGAACTCTGATCTTCGGGATACATGAGATAACAAATAAAATAACTTACGTTAGATTAAATTGATTTTTAACCGATTGTTTCAATACAACGTCTGCAGAGTATGATGATTAATATTTCGTATTAAAATGAATATTCAAATAGTATTATTGATTAATCATCTCTTAGCAGAAAGTTAAATTCAATGAGAAGTCTGTTGTTGTTGCCAAGTGTGAGGGAACGAATATTTTTTCAATTACATGTATGGCCATTTCCATGTTCGCAAACGTTACATTCGTACGCATTTAAAGTGAGAAAAAAAAAATAACAAAAACATATTTTTTTAAATTTTCTTTTTGTGGCTTAGTTGCTTTTTAGAAGCACTATTTTTCAATGTCCAAAAGTCAAATTCTATAGATTTACCGTTTTCAGAATACTTAATAAAAACCTGCAATCACGAACGCTACAGACAGATCAAAGATCCTGGAGGAACGACATGGACTCAAAATATGCAAACCCTGGATTCGACTTGCAGTACCTCTGCCACATAAGACCAGGTCGCATCTTTTACTATATTCTGTGCAGGCAACGTTCCATGAGCACTCAAATTGCTCCACAGCTTCTATAAGCATGAATACAGAGTCTGCACTCCACCGCATGCTAACTCGACGTTTTCTTTGAATTTTTATACTCTTTTTTAGTTTTTTTTAAAAATGAGAAAAAAGAGTATATTGGGTTTGTGAAATGTTCGTCTGTCCGTCTGTCTGTATGAACACAGGTTTTTTCCACAATTTTGAAGCTAGAGCAACCAACATGTTGGTGTATACCATAGGCAGACAAAGTGTCAAGATCTGATTTCAACTAAAAATTCAAGTTGATTTTCTCCTGATAGTTATTGATTTGATTTCATCAAAATCAAACAATTTACATCGATCAAATAATTCAGAATTAATAGGTATTAATAATGAATTTGAAATTGTTGGTGCTGGAGGACCTTTTTCTGAAAATGCCCATATATGATTTATTTGTATAACAATGTGTTTCATTTTAATTGATGTTAATAATGCTTCTCCCATTCTTGTTTTCGTTACAGCACACAAAATCGTGGTATTGAAATAGTTGATAATGGACAGAAAAAATAAAGTATTATCTGATGAAGAAAAGTTAAAGACTTAACAGTTTAGAGACAAGAAGATAAAAAGAGTTAAGCAAATGGACAGCAAATGCATTAAATATTTGTATGAATATTAAATCATACTTATTTAAATAACAATTATTATAATAATTATAAAATAATAATAATAATAATAATTATAATTATAATTATATGTAATAATAATACACGAAGCTCAAATAGACTGAAATAGAGTCCAAATATATTGCGAAAGTAAATGCAATTAATTATACATATCATAAAATAATTAGCAATTGCATTTAAGTTATTAAAAATAAACAACAACAACAACAAAAAAAAAACAAAATCTGAAACTGAACAAAAACAAAAACAACCAAAATATAACCACAACCAGCAACAACAACAGTAGCCAATATAAATACAACAAAAACAAAACCAGCAACAGCATCAAAAATAAAAAATAAAAAAAAAACTAACAGCAATAAAAAACAATCAAATGAAAATCACATTCGGACAACAATAGCAACAACAAAAACAATAATAAATTACGTGCTCAAAAGTGACAACAACAAATAATAAATCTACAACACAAAGTGTTTGGTGCAGTGTGCGTGTGGAGGGGCGCGTGCCGCCGTCATTTAACTGGGCGGACAAAACAACATAAACAAAAACAAAAATCAAAAACAAAAAACAAAAAACAACAACAATGATAATTGGAACAACAACAAATAACACGCGGCAACAAAACAAACAAAAATATAATTCGATAAAGAAAATGCGAAAAAATTGACGCGCCTACAACGCAACAAGGGAGCAAAGTGAAACAACAACAACGACAATAACAACAGCAACAATAATACAGCCAGGTAAGTTTGTAGGTGGGCAGGAACTGGGGCTGGGGCTAGAGGTATTCTTGAAAATGCTACTGATTGATATTCTAAAATCTTTCAAATAATTTGCCTTTACTTTGGCTCCAGATTTCAGATTCCACAGATTTCTTTCACGCTCATTGACAGCAAAAGAAATGATCTGCGTGTGTCTGCTTTTGTGTATTTTTGTGTGTGTGTGTGAGTGTGGGTGAATGTTCTCGAAAATGGGAGTCAACCTTAATATGTAAAGTTTTTTATATAACGTATTCCAACTTTTTTTTATTCATAAGGGCTAAATATATCAGTTGTGACACAGTTATAATGGTGTGAATGTACTTTGGATTTCCCTCAAAGCACTTGTGACATTATTTTGTAAAAGATAATGATATTTTTATACTCTGTTTTCCAAAATGGAAAAAAAGAGTATATTGGGTTTGTGAAATGTCCGTCTGTCCGTCTGTCTGTCCGTCTGTCTGTCCGTCTGTCTGTCCGTCTGTCCGTATGAACGCAGGTTTTTTCCACAATTTTGAAGCTAGAGCAACCAAACTTGGTATACATGTTGGTATATACCATAGGCAGACAAAGTGTCAAGATCTCCCCCCCACCCCCACCCCTTCCCCCACAAACCGCAAAAACCTATATCTTCCACAGTTTTACAGCTAGAGTAACCAAATTTGACATAAAGACTAGTGACCACACCCTTGACCGACCTGCCAAAAAAAAATATGCCACGCCCACTACCACCCCCGCAAATGAGCTAAACCTGTATCTCCTACACCCTTAAAGCTAGAAACCCCAAATTTTGCAGTATGACTCCATTTGAACTCTTCGATAGATTGGAGAAAAAAATTTTTACGTACAGAAAACAGAGTATATCGCAGTCGGGTGAGCCCGACTGCAACGTTCTTACTTGTTAATGTTTGTAAATTTATATTAAAGAACTTTAAACGTTTTTTCTGAGCAATCACAATTTTTGAGATACTGACACGGATGTTATTCAAAAACAACATTATTATTAATAAAGTTGATTGAATATACTTTGTTTCAAAATTTGATATAAGAAATTTTTAAGTTTGAATATGCTTCGTCACTAGACTTTTACCACGTGTAGAGTTGTTTTTATTTGATTGTTTACACAAAGTTGTTATTGTTCTTTATAACTGTAATTTACAGCTGTGATAACTTTTTTATTTGTGAGTATTTTTTTATTTTCATTTCTTATTTTCGGACATCGAACTTGTTCTCAGATCCGGCCTATGAATCAAACCTGATCCTTCCAAGCAGCCCTTCCGGACCATCAATTTGGCTTTCGGCACAAGCATGGAGCACTTGAACAATTGCACAGGATCGTTAACTTTGCGCTGGAAGCCCTGGATAACAATGAGTTCTGTTCTGCCGTCTTCCTGAATGTTAAGCAAGCGTTCGATCGAGTATGGCATGATGGCCAACTCTTTAAGCTCATGAGTCTTCTTCCAGCTGCTCATTACCTTATTCTGAGGTCTTTCTTGCATAATCGTTGATTTATTGTCGAGTTACGAGACGAGCGCTCGAGCATTTGTCGCATTCTAGCAGCTGTACCGCAGGGCAGCGTCCTTGGACCTGTCCTGTACACACTGTGCACATTGGCCTCAGAATTGGACTGGATGCTGAAGCCAGACAACTGCCTCAGTCTGGTCAACAAGATACTGGTGCATAAGATGGTCCTGTAGCCTGCATAAGATTGTCCTGTGCTGCCACGTACTCGATACAGGCCATGGAATCCACTCAAAGCAGGATCGTCCGGAGAATTGCTGGTGCCTCTACGTACATTCGTAACTCGGCAATCTATAGTGACCTGCGAGTTGAACCCATATGCTCGCAGATTAATCGGCCCACCAGCCGATATAGAGAACGGCTCCAGAGGCACGCCAACTCGCTAGCTAGAGGACAAGCGATAAATACAAACACAAGGTGTCTTAAGCGGCGCCATCCCAACGATTTATGGATCCATGGACCTCAAGGTCGCCTTCTAAGACACACTTAAAACTATTTAATAATATTACTTCTACTCCTAAAATTATCCCAAAATTGGCCAAACCCACGTTTCCCGCTATTTCTCATCCCTTTTAATATCAATATTTTATAATTACTTATTTTGTTAATTTATCAATGTTTTTCAACAAAAAAGATATTTTTTCACAAATTAATTTTTTTTTGGAATTGTTAGTATGCCCATATATATGTATTTTAACCAAAATTAATTTCAAAACCATACGTTTCCTAGTTCATCCTTAATGAAATGTTGTCCACAGGCAACATTGGGCCTTTAAAACATTTAAAAAATAAAAAAAAAGTAAAAATAATATGTAATCGCAATTGCTGAACTTAAATTTCATTTATTTCATTTCACATATTCTTAGTATTATTTATGAAATTTGAAAACTTAAACATATTTTCTAAGATTCTCAGCTTTTTTCCATAAACTTGACACATAAAGTTGTTTTATATTTATTACTTAAATTTATGTGTGGTACGATACAAAGCAATTTTTTTTAAGATTTGAGCAAAGGTGGACATCACACATGGTGGAACGGTTGAAACGAGGATATCCTGTTTTGCACAGTCTGCATCTGCCTTTTAAGCCCCATTTAATCCAATGTTTGTTTTGTCCTATCTAATAGTTTTAGAAGTTTCCTGAATATACATCCTTCTAGATGTTGGAGTTGATGAGTTGGTTAAAGCTGATAATAAAAATAAAGATCTTGGTGATGGATCACGCGAGTCAATATTAAATACAAGCTGTGCTGGACGACCTCTTTTTCGTGAAATAGTTTCATTGTTACATCGAAACAGTTCGTTGGCATTATCTAATTGAAAATGTATTAGAAGCATTTGTTTGTTTTTGTCTTAGACAAATATCTACGGAATTGTAGCCAACTATTGACCACTGCTAAATTAATACACTAAGCGACAATGTGTTCCAATATGCTTATTGTCGGTAGGAACGAATCGTTCCGACTGCAAGAAAACCTTTTTCTCTTTAAGCAATCATTCGAATATCAGAACAGATACACCAGCCCTTGAAAACATTTTAAAGTCCCACTTATTTGACTTTTTTGGAATATATTGCTTCAAACTGTGCTGACCTGTAGGATAAAGGTTTTTATTTGGTATGAAATATGTATAGTAACGTGGGTCAAATTGTATGGGGGTAAAAAATGCAACCAAGCGTCAGTGAAAAACGGAAACTATGGACAATTATAAAAAAAAGGGCAAAAGAATAATTTGTCTAAAATCAGAAAAGACCACGCAGTTTTCAACTTGAAGATTTGTATGTATTTTACTCTAAAAATCGTAGTAACATTTTAGAAAATCTATTTGTAAAATTTTGTATGTGTTTTACTTTAACAAGAAAGAATGATCTAGTCGGGTGTGCCCGACCACGAGACACCCTGCTTCCAACACTTAACGTGTGCAGTGCCTGTAAAACTGTAGTTTCTGTCTTCTGAGACGGGGGGAAAAAGACTTTGATTTTTAGAAACCGATCGTAATATTGAATAATCATACCAGAAAGCGACATTAGCAAAAATTAAAATTTTGAACAGTCATTAAAGAAAAGTCTTAAAAAAATCTTGTTTTTAGCCATTTCTGAAACACAAGTTTCAGTAGAACGTGCTTTTCCGACCTTCGCATTAGTTAAGATTAAAATATATTGCGGGACATTTTGCTCATTAACAATATTAAGTTCAAACATTTTATTGATTACTCCGAATTGAAAGCATTCTAATCGGAATAAATTGGTTTTTCATTGTTATATAAAATAATAAAAGTTAGTCCAAACTTATTTATTAAAAATAATATGAATTGCTTTCAATTTCAATGAAACAAACCAAAACTTCATTGCTGAGCCATTATTCAAATATTTTGTCGACAATTTTTAAAATTTTAAAAGTTGACAGCTTTTGAAATGTGTTCAAGATTTTTTTGATAAAAACCTACATATTGCATAAAAATTTTTTTGCTGAATCTTTAGAGCCTCTTCGAGCCAAATAAAACTTAAAATTAAACTTTTATTTTAATTTTATATATTTTTGATCACTTAAACGTAACGGATGAGAGAACGGGAGTATGACCTTAAAAACTTCATACTGGCTTGGTACGGTCTAATGTACATATATAACTGGCCTTTGGGCTACATTAACAGCATTCCACTTTTATAACTCAATTTGCACAAAAAAAAAAGAGTAGAAAAATAGAGAAAAAATGGCTACGAATGGTTGGCAATATGTGTCAGGCTAGTACCCGACCCGAGGAAACAAGGTAATTTCGAATCTAGAAGAATTTCATGTGGAAGCAAATCAATTTCATTGATAGAAAACTGTAAAAAAGAAAAGTAAAATATAAAATGAAAATAAAAGTAAAAGTAAAGCAAAAGGTGAGCGGAATGCGAACCAAATCTGTTGCAAAGTCTTGTGTGAAAAATGTGACGACGCATGGAAATGTTGCAGCTGCAGCTGGAAAATCGCATTGCTACATGAAGTTCTTTGGCCATTCACTGTCTTCATTTATGGCGAATGGAACAGCTTGACAATCAGGCAATCTAAAATATAATATAATGTAACAAAGGTTTAAAGAAAGAATTCTTTTAGAAATTTTTTAATTAGATAGCTCTTGCAACAAAAATCAAATCGCATATTACACTAAGTTGAATCATAGATCGGAAAGATCTGCCTGGTACCCAAAAGTTTATCAGTTCAAGTAAGACAGAACAATTCAGAACTCCACTAATTAAGTTATTTATATATAGAAGAGCAGCTACAGCTCGTCTACCCTTATTTACATGTTCTATAAACAGAAACTTTGAATCGAATAATACTCGTAAATCCAAAACTTCCGCTTTTCGACCAAGCACCTGTCCATTTATGAAATAAGAGGGCAAAAAGTTATAGAAGCGGAGATGGTTACCAACACATCATTCAGCTAAACTGGACAAGTCGTCCTGCAATTGCTAAACATCCACAAGGGACGAAATGCGCTTAAATATTTTGAGATCATCAGCATAAAGAAGGTAATTAGATGAATTAAAGCAATTATGAATATAGCGTTGAGGTATAACCAAATCAAAATCAAAGAATTGACCAAACATAAAAGTCAAATACAAGCAAACAAACAAATAAACGAACGAATTGTGAATTGTCTGAGGTATGTCGGGAGGGGAGAGATCTTTACTAAAGAGTTTCTCAAAATTAAATCAATTATCAAAGATAGTACGTACGTTCATGTATCAAACACCAAATGTTTTTATTATACCACATTTTTGTTAATTCTTGCAAAATTAAATTAGTTATTAATATTTATCATATTTTCATTTCTTGTCTTTGAGTTTTATAAAGCATTTCTCGACAAAAATACAAGTTTTTTACTTTGTTAAGAACATCTAAATTAAATTTTAGAAAATTTTCAAAATTTCCTGTTCAATTTGGTCATGTTCGTCTGTCTGTCCGCCTATCTCTCCATCTGAATGAAAGCAAATCTAATTTAGTGTCAGTGTTTTGCCAACTCTAGTTGGCAGCCTTCCTTGTACTCGGTACATACGCTCTTTTGTTGATTCAAAGTTTTATTTTTTTTTGCTGGAAAATGAGCCCATACCTGTTAAATACAAGTCTAATTAAAGATATTACAATCAAATTTGGATGGCGTGTTGTAAACTTGTTTAAAATTCTAATTAAAACTTGCTTCAAAATGAGTCATGGTCCAAACATAAGGATATTAAGGCAAGCGAAACGAGTTGTATTGTACTCGAATTGTATATTGCAATGCACTTTGGGTGGAGTTTTCGATGTTTTTCGAACTTGTCAATTGAATTGGATGAAATAATGCATTTGAAATTCGGTCGTGCCGTAAATAAAACTTTACCTTGTGTTAAACATAACAGCAGCACACACAATCACACATACACATATACAACTACAATCTGCCCCTATCCGCATACATCACGTTGCATGCCCCATTCATCTATTCCTCCCCATTCGCTGCGGAACGTTTCTGGCTTGTCGCCTGCCACTTTGCGGCAATAAAAAGTTCGTTTATAAACAAGCAAACACGTCTAGAGATGTTTTGTTACTGTTGTTGTTATTATTGTTATTGTTGCTGCATATCACTCAGCGGCTTGTTGGATTTCCCAAGCATTTCAGTCGACTGCGTAACTCGCTCTAACAAACAACAAAAAAATACTTACGTTTTCTGAAACCACTCAAGCCCAGAAATGGACATATATCGAACTCTAGACTTTTCTTCGAAATTTAATTTTTTTTATTGTCATAAGCTAGTTTTATCTCTAAAACTTAATGAAATTATTAATGAAACAGAATAAAGAACAACTTAATTCTTTAGTTTGGGAGATTTAATAATTATGTTTGTTTTCTATACACAATTAAGTATATATGTATGTATGATATTTTTATACTCTTTTTTAATTTTTTTGAAAAAAAAAAACAACAGAAACAAGAGTATATTGGGTTTGTGAAATGTCCGTCTGTCCGTCCGTCCGCCTGAAAGTGCGTCTGTCCGTCTGTCTGTATGAACTCAGTTTGTTTTCCACAATTTTGAAGCTACAGCAACCAAACTTGGTAAGCATGTTGATATATACAATTGGCAGACAACGTGTCAAGATCTCACCCCCACCCCCACCCCTTCCCCATCACACGGCAAAAACACATATCTTCCACAGTTTTCTAGCTAGAGTCACCAAATTTAGCACAAAGGCTACTTTTTACATCCTTGATTGATCTGAAAAAAAAAAAATTGGCCACGCCCACCCCCGCCCCCACAAAGAAGCAAAGTTTGTATCTCCCACACCCCTTTAGCTAGAATCACAAAATTTTGCAGGTTGAATTCTATTGCCCTATTCAATAGATTGAATAAAAATAATTTTGTTACGCCCACCCCCACCCTTGCAATCGAGCAATGTTTGTTTCTCCCAAAAATGTAGAACGGGCCCAACATAACTTAAATTAATGGCCAAACTTGAAAGATTTGAGCAAAAATACAATTGCCACGTCCACTTCTAAATCCGCAAAGAGGCTAAAAAAGAGTATATCGCAGTCGCAGTTACTTGTTTAAATAAAAAGAGACGAGTACTTTTATTTTTGCCTCGCCCATTTTTTCAGATTTATAGTTTATAGCATACATAATACAATTTAATGCTTGGCTTGCTATTCATTCAACGAAATTTAACAATCAGCTGCACACATTTTTTTGCAGTTGACTTTTCTTCTTCGATAATTTATGAATTAGTCAAACGCGCTCCCCTGCATATGTTTGTGTGTGTGTGTGTGTGTGTGTGTGTGTGTGTGTGTGTGTGTGTGTGTGTGTGTGTGTGTGTGTGTGTGTGTGTGTGTATGTGGGATTGTATTATATTTGGCCATATACAATTTATTCACGAGTCTGTGCAGAAAAAAAAGATACAATATTAAAACAACCTTATTTATTGTGAACGGTTCAAAATGCAAAAGCTTTTCTTCATGGTTGGTCGTCGAGTGAGGCCCCAAACAAAACGTATCAACGTCTCCTATCCAAACATATCTGTACCATCTTTCACTATTTCCAGTTTCATAAAATAGCATCAAATATTTTGTTTAACATTTGTGTTTGACTCGAAGCATTCCTTCAATCCACACTTTCAAAGGACATACCCGCGGCATCGTCCGCCATTCGAAATCTGTGAACTTTATCACAATTTCCCGCTCGTGTGCGTACACTATACTCACAATTTTTTAGACAGATCTTGAAATCAGAGTTTGAAGTAGAAATGGAAACGGGTAGAAAATTCGATCCCGTCCCGCCCGTCGCGAGTGTCTATTTTGGGAACAACCAGAAAAACCGCCCACCCGCACTTTTTAAAATCCTTTCTCGTTCTGGCCTTCGGGGGTGCTTATTTGGGGAACATGCAGTAATGCCTCACGCCCTCACTTCTTAAGATTCTTTCCTGTCCCGCCCGTCAGTACGTTTTTTACGCTACTTTTTCTCTCATTTTCAGTGCAGAGGGTGAAGAAAATTTCCAAAACTCCCGGGGGATTTTTCCAAATTTGAAAATAACGTTGAGTTTTCTGAGTTTTCCAGAAAATGTGGTTGAATTTTGCTGAAAATTGGTATGCTGTTTTTAATGAATTTTGATATAGATCATTTAAAATGAATTTGAAGCAAATCGCAGGGAAACTCAACTTGGGCTTTTTACCTACTTTCCACCCGGGAATATGAATTTTCCGGAAAATTGGTATGCAGATTTAAATGAATTTTCATATAGATCTTTGAAAATGAATTTGAAGCAAATCGTACAAAAACTCAACTTTCGCACTATTTACCAACCATTTCCACCCAGTTTGGTTTATACAGAGCGTAAAGACAAAAGCAAACGACACTTTTACTGTTTGTGTGAATATATATGTATGCGAACGAATAAAGAGTGCAAAGCAAAATCAGAGAGAGCGCTACGCTCGTTAAATATAAGAAACATTTTTTGTGGCAGAGCGACAAATCAATATTGAAAGTCGTGCGAAGTGCAGCGCTTGTTATTCCTATCTCTGTCGCAAGCACAAAATTAAAAGATATAAGCCTGTTTTCCACCCACTTTTCGCCAAATTTTCCGAAAAATTGGTATGCAGTCATTCATGAATTTTTTGTAGAGATTTTTACTCCCTGTTCCCATTAAAAATGGGAAAGTACTGCAACTGTATGCAACACGCAGAAGGAGGCATATAAACTATATAAATTATTTTTCAGCATCAATAGTCGAGTCGATCTAGCCATGTCCGTCTGTCTGTAAGTTCGTCCGTCCGTCCGTCCATCCGTCTGTATTCTTGTGCATTCCTACTAGTTATTACTGAACTGATAGAATATTTGTGCTTGGGAATTATAGTGCATTATGATTTCACGAGTACGAAATCATTTCGTACTATTTACGAAAAATTCGTACTAAGCATGCACGAAATTTGAAGTTTCGAAATTCTTTCGTACTTTTATTTTTACGAAATGGATTTTGTGCGCGACATTTACGAAATTTCCAACAATTTACGAAAAATTCGTACTATGCACGTAAGTAACTTTTTCGATTACCTTTCATAACTTTTTGTCGAAATTAATTTTACAGGGAGAAAAATAGTGCAGTTGTGATCAAAAAATTAAAGAATAGGTTTTTTCTCAAAACTATAAAAACATGCAATATGTTTAATTTTTTGAACAATAAGTATATCTTAAGTTGTAAAGCTTAAAATATATTTTCTTCATCCTTAACTTTCAACCGTTAAGGTGCCTATAATCATAAGATCAAATATGACAAAGACCTGCCCAAAATCAACAAATTGCTTTGACTTGCAATGCACAATGCATTTATGATGCAATTATCACATGATGATGATTATGCTGGCTTTGCTGTTGAGTATAGTTTGCCTGCATCAATCATACGCCCTGTTGCGCAAGATTAATGCAATTTTCAGCCAAGCCAGAATAGTAAACTCTTTTTATGACATATCTGAAACTGTAGATGACCTGAGTAGAGTAACTTGCATCGAGTCAGCATGCGACTGGTTCTCGACATGTGGTATTCTTAGAACACATCTGAAAGTGCAGTCCGGCTTAGTTATAACTTGCATCGACGAGTATTTGGCGAAAATTCTTGGTTTGCTATTATTATCACAGCATTATTGAGCCATGACAAATTTTTTACCAGCACACAGACATACTTCTGTAGAGGCTAGAATCACGCAAGGACTTGGTGGAAGATGAAATGATTCAGGCCCACAGAGTACAATAAATAATGGGAGTGTGGTTGGTCAAATTGAGAGCTGGAAGCTGGGGGTTGGGTGTGGGCCAGGCCAGCAATACATAAACACAGATGACGCCGGTGGCTAGGATGTGGGAGGGAGGTATGGTGATGGCGAAGGCTTGTGCCTCAGGCGATGACAATGATAGAAAATATTACAAAGATATGCGGCCATAAAGAATAGAAGAAAGCAACTAAAAGAGAAATCGTTTATTACCACAGAGGCCATAAATTGATTTTTTCAAATAAAAATAAAATATCGGGCAGCGAGGCAAAAGCATACTTAGTCCTTTAGTCCTTAGACGTTGACTGCGACAGAGCCAAGCCAAAAGACGGAATAGATAAAATAAGACATCACAGGACACAGCGATGAGCTCGAGTTACAGCGACAAGAACGAAGACAAGAACGCGTTGCTTGGCAAATGTTGAGATTGTAGCGCCTACAACAACACCATAAAGGACTCAATATCCTGGGGCCCAAAACACAGCCGACTAGACGCCAGACAATGGTGCTCCCCGCGCCCACGCCCGCTCCCACGCCCCCACTTTCGGAGAACAGTTGAAGGTATACGCCGAGTTCCTTTCGTTCTACCCATTTAAGTTAAAAACTATTACGAACTTACCCCCAAGTACATAAATTAAGCGATGCGCACCCTCACAGCCCCCACCCCACTCCCAAACTGAAAAAATTAACCATTTTATCTGAGTTTTCGTTTGGAGCGCAGCTCTTTTTATTAAAAACTATGGCCTGCTATTTAATATAGCACCGAGCACTGAGCACAGAGCACACAGAGTGCTCACAGTGCTCTGAAGTTCCAGCTTCAAAGTCCTACACCATAAATAAGCCAACACACATCCGAGCGCACACACACACACACACCCTCACACATATTCACATATACACACATACGCATACACACAAACAGTGTAATATATTTCTCACAGAGAACAGGGAAAGAGCAAAAAAAAGAAAGGAAAGAAAAACCCAAGCCACCAAAGACAAAGTAGATTGGCGACAAAGATGGGTCGCTCCAAGCGTAGGGGTAGGAGCTGTCATTATTTTTTTGCTCGTATCTATTTATTTAATACACTGCAAAATAGTGCGTAACAAGATAGTTGCCTGATTGAACTCGGATTATGAACTGATGATATATAAATATCATTAACTTTCTACTCATTTACTTATATTATAGGTATTACTCATTGTTTTTGGTAAAGTGATTTGTAGTTCTAAATTAAAGTCAAGTTTTAGCAGACAAAATAAAAACAATAATATGATATGGTACTCAATTTGATATTTCTTCAGTTCAAATAAAAGTTGATAAGACAGATAAGATGTCAGAACAACATTATCGAAATATCAATTTGACCTTTTCGAGCATATCAATTGGACTATAACTATATTTTGGAATATCAGTCTCTTGATATCAATTTGATATTTTTTAACTATCAATTATACCTTAGAAAAAATTAATTTAAATAGTTTTTTATTTATGTTGTTAGAAAAAATTTGATATTGAAATCTTTTTTTTTGTGAGTTTTAAAAAAATCCTTATGTGTCACAACTCTGCCTATATTTTTCCAAAACTACTAAGTCGGGACCGTTTTCGTTTCCAATATCTTTTTAAAAGCAAAGCATGAATAGCAGCATATTTCAAATTACTTTTCAAAACAAATAATTTATTTATTTCGCTGGAAAAACTAGAAATCTCGATTTCCATTAATCGATAATAATGGAATTAATATCATAATTATAAATTTTCAAGAAAAGTTTAAAAAAGTCTAGATTTTCTAGAGTAATGAATGGTCGCATTTATTGCAATTGCCATATATTTTGGCAAGGACACCCAAGTAAAAAACGCTTGGGGATAGAAATGGCGCTATTCTTTAGCTTAAAGCTGAAGTAAAAGCTACGATGCGTGCTGCATAAATTGAGTAACCTTAACCTACATATATATTCAACCCCCCAAGTCCTCAGCTTTTCCCCGATCTAGCTGAAAGATAAATAAAAATATGCTGATTTGACTGACGTTGGTGTTGTTTCTGTAGACTTGAATTTTGGTTATTAAAATAGTGCTAGTGAGGGAAATGAATAATGTTTAATGAATCAAATAAGCAATTTACTTACGACATTTGCATTTGGTTATTAATAATAAAAATAAAAAAATAAAAAAAAATAAAAGTACCTACAATATAAAATAGAAAAGGATATAAAAATACTTAAGTTAAGTTCATGTTGTGTTTGTGATTTTAATTGATTGGCAAGCAAAAGCTTATAGCCGTTTTCAGAGAAGTCTAGCCAATGAACTGACGCTGTCAAGTACTTAAGTTTATAAAAGCCTTAAGTTAAATTAAAAAAAAGTCGGCTAAAGAAAAAGCAAAGGAAACGAAACGAAAGAAAACAAAACGAAAGGAAAGCGAACGAACATAAAGAGCATAGCGTAAGGTAGTTTCAGACATAAAGTTTATGGCCATTAATGTTTCGAGGATGAGGTTGAGGTTGCAAAGGAAGAAGCTGTTTGGAACGAGTATGAAATGAAACGCAATCATACATTCATATTCTCATGTTTATTTAACGAAGCTTTTTACGCTGCACGCGAAATGCAAAAAGGATTAAAACGTCCGTCAGTTGTCAGTTGCCAAGTGATGTGGCATGTGGCAAGTGGCATATAGCAGGTATCGCTTGTACCAGCTGGTGCTTCTTCCCTTGTCTGACGCTCTGATGCTTCTCAAGGGGCGTGAAATTTGGCACGTTGAGTGGCGAATACCTAACTTTTAACTAACCTTGGCTGGGCATCAGCATCAGCACCTTCAGCTGAATACATCCTTGCATCCTTCCGACACACCCACACACACTCTTAAATAAGTATAGCTAGTGTGTGCGTGTGCATGTGCGAGTGCCTTAAATATTAAAAGCACCTTTTACCTAACGCTCATCAAGTAAAAAGAGAGAAAGATTGCTAAACTCCCAACTGCCTTTAATGACAAAAGTGATTTTCTTCAGGTTATCCATTCGCACTCTTTGATGGCTCCTGCGAAGCACTTTATGCCTCACTGTATTACTAGCATTATACTCGTATATGTTATATGGGCAAGGGCGTAGCCAGGCAATATCTGTTGTCCATTTTCTTAAGCTTTTTTTGTGTGTTAAAATATAGAAATTCAATGGCAATGAAATATTTTCCAAAACCGTTTTGGGTTAACAACTTCTCTGTATTGTAACAAGAACAGCATTCCGTTATTTTTTAATTTTTCTGGCACTTTTATTTTATTTTTTTTTACATATGGCATCTCTTTTCGGTATAACTCATGAATTTTGAAGTGCTGCATAAACAGGGGCACTTGCAAATTCACGATTTTGAAGAATTCAGTTAGTCTAAAAGGTAGTAAGTAAGTTAGATTTGGCAGATCGAATTTAACTCCTTGGTGTTAATTGTTAATAAAGCAGAACAAGAATTAAATATGTTTTCTTGCGCTTAAAAATAAAAGCATCTCAATCTTGCGATCTCTTCAACGCAAAAGGCGTTCGAAAAGCAAGAGACCGGATTTTGAAATATAAAGACCAATTACACAAGGGAACAAGGTTTTTGTTGATTTAAAACTAAATGTTGCACTTGGTTTTTTTTCTATCAGCTCGACTTTACATATATTGGAATAGTTTGAAAACGGCTCACCATACTTACTTAATATATTCAAAACTCGTCAAAAAAATGGAAATTTCATTAATTTTAATTTTGCCCAGCAGTTTCAGAAATATCGTTAAAGTTTTAAGAAAAAAAAATGGTTGGCTTTTAAAAATTCAAAAACAAAATATAAAATTGACAAAAATTAAATTTTTGGTCTAAAAACATTTAGTTAAACATATTTCTAATGCCATAAGCTTTATTTTATTGTAATAGGTGAACAAATATAGCAATTTTGAACATTACAATGTAATTGCAACTCATCGAAAGAAAATGTTTTTAAGATTTCTTGTCACAGCCATTGCAAAATATTTTGAATCAACAATGTTCTAATTGTTCAAACTGTTTTTCTAATCAAAGTGCTC
Organism: Hirtodrosophila cameraria; assembly: GCA_949708635.1. NCBI lineage: Eukaryota > Metazoa > Arthropoda > Insecta > Diptera > Drosophilidae > Hirtodrosophila > Hirtodrosophila cameraria. Next base: position 17,285,563 of record OX453090.1, read on the forward strand.
CTGGTTGGCTAATTTGCGAAAAACATAATTCTGCATTCGAAGATTCCATCAAAAACTATATCTTCCACAGTTTTACAGCTAGAGTAACCAAATTTTGCACAAGGGCTACGTATCGCTTCCTTGATTGATCTAACTAAAATTTTGGCCACGCCCACCCCCGCCCCCACAAATGAACAAAGTCTGTAGCTCCCACACCCCTTTAGCTAGAATCACCAAATTTTGCAGGTTGAATTCTGTTGCCCCATTAAATAGATTGGATACAAATAATTTTGCCGCGCCCTCGCTTGCAATTGAGCAAAGTTTGTTTCTCCCAAACCTGCAGAACTGGCCCAACCAAATTTAGATGGATGGCAAAACTCAAAGGTTTTGAGCAAAAATACAATTGCCACGCCCACTTCTGACTCCGCAAAGAGGCTAAAAGAGAGTATATCGCAGTCGGTTGCATCAGACTGAAACGTTCTTACTTGTTTTAAATATGTTCAAAGAACACTCGATTGGAAATCAATCGCAAAATTTTGTGGGACTGATTCAAACTTCTTCCCAGTTGGCTATAGCGTTTGGGGTTATAGGGTATTCAGTCATGAGTTCACAGACTTTTGTATAGTAGAAAAAATAAAACCCATATATTTATATATACATACTCATACCTTCATGTGTATTGTATATATATATATTTTTTTTTGCACTTTATGAACTCGCCAATTACGGAGGACAAAAGCAAAGGATGCAGGACTCAGTTGGTCGATTTTCAATTCGCAAGGCAATTGGCGTCTGTTGTTAAAATAAACAATGCAAATGCAATTTCAATTGCAATTGCAATTCCAGTTGCTGTTGCAATTCCAGTTACAACTGCAGGATGCATATTTACACTTTTTAAATACAAATGCCTGGCAAAGGAGCTGAGCAAATGTTGTGATATATTAACAAGTATACTTTATTGACTAACATATGCGCAGCAAGAAGCTACAGTGAGGATCTCTATATCCTTGACACTCTTTAAAGTAGATCCTGTGGGCTTAGCATAAACGGTGTGCTGTTGTCTCGAGCCTGAAGTGCAGCGTCGACGTGGACTCAAGTGTCCTGGCAATTAAAAGGCAAAACTAATTAGATGAATTTGTATGAATTTCATATAATTAAATTGCCCATTAACTGAGTGTTGACTTTATTTAGCCTCAGGCGTTGCAGTACGGCGCAGGATGTATCCTGTTCAGACTAAAAGGAAAGCAAAAAAAAAAAACCCAAGAAAACTCAAAATGAGACGGATGCAAGGCGGGACCAAGCTGAAATTACTAACTCTGTTTCTGCGTGTGCTTACAGGACATGTTAAATTCGTGCTAACTACATACAATAAGTTACCCGCAAATAGGACGCAGAACATAGGGCACAGGATGCAGGTCGCAGGACGCAGTGATGCATTGAGGCTCATCAGGCCGGTTGAAGTTTACGGTACTTAACGTTATTTCCTTGCCTTGCCTGCTGCAGGATAGTTTGTCCTTTCGCGTGTCCTGCGTGCCCTGTGTGTCCTGTGTACTATTGCCTGGATGCTCTGCAGCTTGCTGCAGAGTTTCTCAAGCAGCACAGAAAGTGGCGCTGTCTCTCTTCTCTTCTAGTTGAGCTAAAGATAAATAAGCAAATAGGCAAATAAATCTTCATTTCAACTTCTTATGGGGTTTCCCTAACTTTCTTATACTCTGCGCCTCGTCTTTTCTCTGCATGTTCTGTATATTTCCTTTCCTTTTTCTCTTCATTCCATTCCGTTTCTATACTCTTTTTTTATACCCTTGCAGAGGATATTATAATTTTGTCACAAAATGTGTTACGCACTGAAGGAGACGTCTCAGAAAAAAAATTGTGTATACGTGATCAGCATCAACAGCCGAGTCATGTCCGTCATGTCCGTTTGTCCGTCTGTATGTCCAGACTTTGTTCTAGAACTATCTTGATGAAACTTGGCACCGATGCTTCTCCTTATTGCAGGTAGTACCTACAGTTGAATTGACCAGATCGGACCACTATAACATATAGCTGCCATAGGAACGATGGCAGTGTCAATTTCACAATGTCCAAAATAAAGCTCAATCTATATGTGTTATAGCTGCCATTATAACAGACTGTTCTTATGCAAAACTTTTCTACAAGGGCATATATCTTCGGCACGCCGAAGATAACATTACTTTCTTGTTTTCTTCTCATCTTGGTGTCTTTTGGCTTCTCCGTCCTTTCTGCGGCCAATTCAAATTTTCCAAGTTACGCTAGTAAATTGTTGGGTAACATGCACTTAAGTGTTTGCTGCCACGCCCCACACACCAGCCCCTCCCCCCGGCAGCCATTGCTATCAACTCTTTAAACCAACCCATTACCTCATTGCCCCACCACCCGCAGCCAAGACATGCGTTCCATGCACATGCTTGTCTCTTTGCTCTTCCCATTAAAAGTTTGCCCTGCAGTGCTGCATTTCTTATCTCAAGTTCTCTCTGTGTCCCTCTATCTCTCTCTGTCTTTTTTTATTCTGTACTTTTGTTGTTGGTATTTCACTTGGACAGTTCGAGTTTGGTTTCATTTCGTTCCGCTTTTTATTTAGTTTTCGGCGTTCGCAAGTGCAACAATTTAGCAACTCCCTGAGGGGCATAGGGTCAGATAGGGCGCGGGAGGAGAGGGTAGGGTAAGGGCATGTGAATAATGTGGATAATAGTAGTCGATAGGCGATTATACTGCCCCATCTACCCCACTATACCACACATCACATTTGAACTCTTAAGGAATCAGCTGTGAGCAGCAGCTCATAGACATCCTGCTCCTGCAGGAGCCTGGCAGTAAAGGATAGAAGGAGTTTATGAACTGCTTGCTCATGATATGCGTGGAGCTCGCGATGGGTTAAATTATTTTACTACATGGATAAACGAGTACTTTTTAAAGTTCTGTTGCTCAATTGTTTTCAGGACAAAATATAATATAATTGTTTTTTATTGTACCTAAGTTTGTTCTATGTACAAAAACTTGCGTAAAATTGCATTTTAACTGACCTTGGATGACTAACTATAACTACATTTACATGATGTAGTTTACTCAAGTGGTTTTTGATGAATTCTTTAAGTAACAACGGTGAAGTAAATATATAATTAATTTATCAATATACCAACCTCCTGCTATGCACTCGACACATTTAACACTTACTACTTAATACCTTAGTTAATTTCTTGCCATAATGGAATAAACTTTATTCAATAAAGTAATTGAACTTTTAAGTCAGAACGTAGAAAAATATTCAAATTAAAAAGAATGAACAGCTCCATTTTATTCCATAGCAATCCCACAAAAGTATACAGTGAAATTAGCAATTTTATAACCCAGATTTTATTGCAATTAAGTTTATATTATTCAAGACTGCAAACTGGTTCCGAACCGAACCCCTCAGAACCGGTTCGGTTCGGGTTCTTAGAGTCCCCAGAACCGGACCATGAACCGAAATTTATAAGCTTGTCTGCCCCTGAACCTGAAGCAGAACTTGAACACTTTTTTAACAACAAGGTTTCGAGCAAAAATTAAATTTAAAAATTGTATTGAATAATACGAATAAGTTGCATTTGATTCGAAAAAATTTGGTTTTTCATTTTTATATAAAATAATAATAGTAAGTCCAAACTTATTTATTTAAAATGATATGAATTGCTTTCAACTTCAATGAACCAAGGTTCAAACCAAAATTGCAGGTTCGGGGGTTTCAAAAACCGATCCACGCATGAATTTTTATTATGTTTCATACAACTTCTCAATTTTGAGCAGAATTAGGATGCTCACGATGCTGAGTAACTGGGCAAAAAGGCAAAATTACAGTACAGACCATGCAACAACAGCTTGTACTGACACAATTTTACCCAAGTCGCCTCAATAAGACCCTTGACCAATAAAAGTAGGGTAATTTGGGTTAAAGTAGTGCTGTAAAGTTCACAAGAATTTTCGATAATTTTGTCGATAGTTGGTAGAATTAAGTTATCAATTGGCACAAAATTAAATCAATATCAATGCAAAAGTAAGTTAAACGGTTTTATTGCTAAGTTTATCTTGAATGCTCTTCAACTTCTTCTTCCAATTCAGAAAGTAAGCAAAAATGCAATGAGCAAACAGCTGATAGAAAACATAAGGAACAGCTGATTGGGTAATTTATACATACAAATTTTGCATAGGGGCTGCTTACGAGGCTGGTCGAATAATTTTGCCCTATTACCCAGCATCCTGATTATCCGAAATATTTCAATAGCAGTTATACGATACAAATAAAAAAGCAAGCAAGTAAATACCAAAAGTTACCAACTTGTTCATTCCTCGTATTTTCCGAGTCTGGTGAACGCTTGGTGAAAAAAACAGTAACCCGCCCTAATGCACATCCAATATTATTCACAGTGCCAAATAACACTGAAGCCTGCCACATCATTGTGTCACCTGTCTTATGCGGCAGCAGCCAAAAGGTTACAAAAATTTTAATTTAAATTTGTTTTGCTTTTTTTTTATTTTATTTTTTGGCGCATAATTTTTGCATCGCAGGCTGCCTTTGAATTGATTTAAAAAATGAAGCTTAACGTCAGCGCAGCGTTGCAGAAATTTGATTACAAACATAAAAGTTTATTTGTGTTTTGTGTGTTGTTGTTTGTTGTCAGTTTCATATGCCCAGCTGCCTCGAGAGCTTAACACTAATTTCATTTGGTTGCCAGGACGGCTGCTCAACTATGCGCTTAGTTGCTACACCGGACGTTTCAAAATGAAGCTGGAGCTGGAGCTGGAGCTGTAGCTGGATCTGAAGCTGAGCTGCTGCCAGGAGGGCGGCTGGGATGAGGGATGGGGCACAGTTGCGACTCGGTGGCATGTAATTTTTGTACTCGGCTGCTTTGGCACTTCAATCAGACTGCCTGCTGACTGCTGTCTGCTGCGTGTTGGGTAACCAAGACCACAGCCCAACCATCCAATCAGTCAAGCAGCCAGGCATTTAAAGCGTACCTTTGCCTGGCGCTTACCTTTGCATATTTTTGCAATTCAGCGCAAAGCTTACTTGACTTTGCCTTTGGCTTTGGCTTTGCTTTACTAGCCGTGTGGCATGTTGGCATTTCCTCTTTTCGCACGCTCCCTCAACCCCAAAATGTCCCCCAAACTGCCTTGGGCTGGCCTGGCCAGTGTTGCTTTGATGCTCATGCGGTGGGTGGTGGGTGGTTGGTGGCGGTGTGGGGCCTTGAAGGGTGGCAAAGGGCGGGAAGCGGTGCTTATGTTAGTAAACTGTAAATATTTAATTAATTTGCATGGATATTTTTATGCCGACAAGTCGAGTTTATTAGTTGGTGTCGGTGTCAATGTGTTCGTGTCCTTTCTGGTGTCCGTGATGGTGTCCGTGTTGATGCCTATGACCGTGTCCACATCCTTGTTGGTGTCCGTGTTGGCATCCGTGTTGCGTGACGTTGACGTGTCCGGCATGCAGTCTTCGTTAGAGTCGAAGTCGCAGTTGGATTTGGTGTCAGAGTCGGAGTCCCTGTCACGGTATCAGCTCTTACTCAATATGTGTGCAGAGATGTGTAACGAGAGTCTTTTGTTTGCTCTGGCCACACGCTTGCTTGCTTTCTCCGCGTTCTTTATTCTTTCCGCCTTACACAATTATCGTCTCTCTGTCCGCTTTGTGGCGTGCATAACTTGCAAACAGATTTAAATGTTTACATGTGCGCGCCATTTTGTTTGCTGTGTTGCAGCCACAAAAGCCACGGACACAGAGCCGGCAGAAGCTGCTGACCAGACCGCGAATTTTCTATTCTGGTCATTTTCACTTACTTTTCACCGAACAAATACCCACATTCGCATGGTCTTTTTCTGCCTTTCTTTGACCAACCACAAATTCATTCATTCACTTTGGATTCATTTTTTTGTACTTCACTGCGATTTGAATGGTTTCCAAATGGTTTCTATCGACATTTTATATCGATAGACAGCATCCGGCAATTGTGTTGTTTTTTTCAACATTTGAAATTCAATTTTGATGTAAAACACGTGGCATTAGCCTATATTGTCTATTAATAGTAGCAGCGCTGTGAATTTTTCTATTAATGCTATCGATCAATCGATACTAAAATATATCGGCCAAAAACTTATGTTTATACTCTGTTTTCCAAAATGGAAAAAAAGAGTATATTGGGTTTGTGAAATGTCCGTCTGTCCGTCTGTCTGTCCGTCTGTCTGTCCGTCTGTCCGTATGAACGCAGGTTTTTTCCACAATTTTGAAGCTAGAGCAACCAAACTTGGTATACATGTTGGTATATACCATAGGCAGACAAAGTGTCAAGATCTCCCCCCCACCCCCACCCCTTCCCCCACAAACCGCAAAAACCTATATCTTCCACAGTTTTACAGCTAGAGTAACCAAATTTGACATAAAGACTAGTGACCACACCCTTGACCGACCTGCCAAAAAAAAATATGCCACGCCCACTACCACCCCCGCAAATGAGCTAAACCTGTATCTCCTACACCCTTAAAGCTAGAAACCCCAAATTTTGCAGTATGACTCCATTTGAACTCTTCGATAGATTGGAGAAAAAAATTTTTACGTACAGAAAACAGAGTATATCGCAGTCGGGTGAGCCCGACTGCAACGTTCTTACTTGTTTTTTTTTCTGCCATTGACTGCAATTTTGATATAAATGAAATGGCAGCTGTTGATTTTTTAAATAGATTTTCATTGTTACGTTTGAAATGCATATGGGCAATTCCGAAGTGGCGTAACGTGACATTTGTACGACAAAATAGGAAAAAAAATTGAATATTGAATATTTTTCTTATTTGCAAAGTTATTCAGTAGCATAATATTCAGTAAATGAAATTAATCAAATCGCCGCCAAAGATTTGATGATATAACCAAAAATGAGTGTGGCGTTACGTTACAAAAAAACGGCTTGGATTACAAAATTGCAAACCTCTGCGAACTGGTCAAGACTTCTTATACAAAACTTTTTTTATCACGATTTTAAATAATAAAAGTTGGTTTTGCAAGTCATGAAATTTTCAATGTTACCTATTTTTTTTATTATGACGTAAATTTCCGAAGACTTTGCACATTTACATCTAAGCTTGGTTATATATATATATTTGTTAGTTAGTTGTTAATGTTATTGAATATTTAAGAAATATTTTTCATCAAGTATCAGCTCATTTGACAACGTAAATTTTAAAGAGAAAATGGTCTAAAAATGAACAATATAATTGCTAAAAGTCATTTTTTAAGATTGCAGTCGATTTGCTCATGATAGTTATTGAACTGGAATAACAATTAAATAAGATTAAAGCATATAACTCAGAAGTAATAGGTACTAATTATGACTTTGCAATTTTGGTGCTGTTGGACTTTCTAGCGGAAATGCCCATATTTGATATTTTATAGACGGAAATTCTGTGGATGTTACGATCATGACCATTATAATCTTTAATTGTTATAATCTTTTTAAATTTTGTTGAAAAAGAAAAGAAAAAAGAGTCTATTTGTATATACCAACATGTATACCAAGTTTGGTTGCTCTAGCTTCAAAACTGTAGAAAAAACCTGCGTTTATACAGACGGACAGACGGACGGACAGACGGACGGACAGACGGACAGACGGACGGACGGACGGACGGACATTTCACAAACTCAATATACTCTTTTTTCTTTTTTTTTTCAAAAAAATTAAAAAAAGAGTATAAAAAGAATAGCTCTTTCGATATAGAAATATGCTTTGAAAGTTTCAAATATTCAAATGATTTTGGATGCGACTTTAATTTTTTATGCTAACGATGCAGATATACATACTAATAACTTCTTTCATTAAAAATTCCATGGCATCATGATACTTTGCCGCGCACCGCATTAAACAAAAAACCCACCACCTGTATCCAAAGTCTCATCCTCAGTTACAGCAACAGCAACATCCACATCCACAAACCCCCCCCACGACTACACCAAACCCCTCTTTATACAGCCCCTACAAGCGCCTGAGCAGCTCAACAGTCGCAGAGCATACACTTGAGCACCGCTAAACTCGTCCAATTAGTAGCATTTAATTTGGTAAACAGCAGCATTTTCGTGCTTTTGCATTTTTTTTTATAATTAACAACAACAACAGCAATAGAAACATAAGCGAGCGATGGTGATGACAAGTGCGGAGCAAGAGCAGAGGCACCAGGATCAGCAGCAGAGCAGTCGCAGCCTCAGTAGCAGAAGGAGAAGTCATAAGCTTGAGCAAGACGAAGGCAACTCATGAGTGGGGCAAAACTGTTTGGCTGTTGTTTTATGTACCATTTGTATGTGTGTATGTTCTGTGTGTATGTGTGCGCGCTTGTATCTTGTGCATATGTTTGCTTTACACACGCCACAAACGCGCTTGTTGTTGTTACTCTGGTATCAACATTTTTGGGGGCCAAGCTGCCCCGCCACAATCCGCATCCGCATCCGCATCCAAATCCACATCAACACTCTCATTTGCAGCCGCTTTCCCAAAATCTCCACTCCGATAGTCATTATTTTGATGTCAACAACGTGCCAGCAGATGATTACCTGAGCCTCCGGGCTCCGGTGTCCTGCATCCTCATCACACAACGAAACTCTCGACCGTGTCCAACACTTTCTACTTTATTTTTGCCCCTGGCCGTAACGAAGCTTATTAAAAAACATAACATACAAAAATTTGATGCGAGCGAAACAATTTGTAGGTACAGTTTTGGTCACTGAATTCCAAACAGCGAGCAGAACAAACAAATTAACCGCAGTAATGAACATGGACAAGCGCGCCACACACACACAGACACAAACACACAGGCAGTGGCAGTGGCATGGGGCATGGGGCACTGACCCAGAGCACTGGACACATACTGTGCACAGTGAAATTTTTGCTGTAAGTTCTTTGCAGACTAAGAAGCATAATTAAAAAAAAATTGGAGTGATTGCACACCTCCCTTAGCTCCCCAAAAAAAAGGTTGTAATAACAAAAATAATAGACCAAGGAAAATAAAGTGGTAGATTTTTGGTTTGAAACTTTATCATTTTATTATCATTAGATTAGCATTCAAATTTTGTGGGAAAGGGGCGTGGTTTTTTTTTTCAGTACGCCCACATGAAGTCAATAATTTGGTGTAATTCTATTATGTGATTCTTTTATTATATGAAAATAACAAAAACAAGTAAGAACGTGTCAGTCAGGTTCTCTCGTCTGCGATATACTCTGTTTTCTGTACGTTTAATAAATTAAATATTTGTAAACATTAACTACAATAGATATTTTTCAACCGATTGTTCCTATGGCAGCTATATGCTCTAGTCGTCTGATTTTGAAGTAATTTTGTCAGAATGTATAAACTGTTATTTAGCTAAAGTTAAGTGAGTTTGGCTGAGTTATCTCGAAAAACACAAAAGTTTTTCATCCAAAAACTTATGTATAATACAATGGTCCGATCTGGCCAGTTCAACTATAGGGACAACCTGCAATAAGAAGAAGCATCTGTGCCAAGTTTCATCACGATAGCTCTAAAACTAGTTCGCATATAAACAGACGGACAGACGTACAAACAGACAGACGGACATGACGGGCATGACTCGGCTGTTGATGCTGATCACGAATATACCATTTTTTTTCTGAGACCTCTCCTTCAATGCGTTCACATTTCGTGACAAAATTATACTACCCTCTGCAAGGGTATAAAAAAACAAGTAAGAACGTTGCAGTCGGGTACACCCGACTGCGATATACTCTTGACATAATGACACTTTGTCTGCCTATGGTATACTCTGTAGAATTTTATTTTATTTTTCTTATGGAAAATTTTATAGACTTAAAAAAATTTATTTTTTCTTATATCAAACTAGCAATATTTGATGTTTATAAGCTGTTTAGCTAATGTCGCTTATGCTTTGAGATTCTAACCAAAGTCAAGTTATTGCCAAACATGCGGAATCTTGAAAATGACCGCATGCTGGGCATTCAGCATGAGGTTCAGGGCCCAAGCGGTGCAGATAGCTGCGGAAGCAGCCATGACCACTTAGCAGCTGGGTTAAGTAGAAGTTAACCTGCCCGTGGGCTCTGCTGCAGCAATCCACTAACCTTGGGATGAGACGGTGGGTCCAGCGCCCTTTGGTCGATGTATCCCATCCATGTTGGCATCTTTCCAGACGCTGCTGGTTGGCTACAGTGCAGGTCGCCCATTCTTCGGGTAGAGTAAGTATTGTCCCATGTGACTCTCGTTCGACACTCGCTCTTTTCTATCTCTTGGATGGGTGCCACCCCGGAGATGACTCGCAGGCACTGAGTGAAAAGCTAAGCAAAGATATCAGGGCGCTTGGATAAAGGTAAACTCAGAGCTCTATTTGGGATAGCATCGGGTCATGGGGCCTTGTTTCGTTTTAGTTTCCGGGAGGACTTCGTCGGAAGTGACCGCCTCAATGGGCACGTTGATTGCCGTTGGATACGCGGCCCAATTGTCGGCATCTCCTATTTTATGTGGGTCGCTTAAAAACGCAAGATCTGTGGGCCACTCTCGCACTGTTTGCGACAGCAGATCTTGCGCTGCTATACAGTGGTTTAGCGTACCACTTTTCTCAGGCAGCGGACACATACGGCTGCCAGCCAAATGGTTCACATTCTTGCTGCCGCTGCTGCTGCAAATATAGAACCGTGCTGGGTTGGAAAAAGCTGCTGCCTTGTGTCCCAATACGCCGCATTCAATCCAGCAGTAACTTCTGTCAACTGGATTATGGCATCCACTAGCGATATGGCCGATCTCCAGGCACCTGTAGCATCGGGTCCTGGCTTCCTGTTGGCTAATCCGGCAGTTCGACCACCCAATACGCACCTTGCCAAGTTATAGGACTTTGATTGCACAGTGGGCCGGCACCATTACTGCACCATTCACCTGAAGGTCGCACGCTTTGACTCCAGCCTGCTCAACTATGGCAGCCACAATATCCTCCTGCGATGTCAACCGGTCCAGGTGCTTGATCAGCAGCTGTGTCTCCTGTGTGGAGTTCGCACGCCTGCACGGTCACCCAACACATGCGCGATCTCTGCCTTTACGCTCGCTGTGCAGTCCAGCGCGGGGCCACTAAGCTCAAGCAGCAGATCGCCCTTATCGGTTCGGCGAGCCTTAGTGGTTCCCTGTGCTGATGATCAGCGCATCCGTTTGGGCGGAGTGGCACGCGGGTGCAGCTCACGGTCTCTGCACCTTTTTGGGGTGCCATTCTCTGGTGGATTCTCAGCGCCAGTGGTAGAGGCTTTCGAGACGACACTGATGTTAGGTGTCGTCTGGGTGTTCCTTGACTCCACCAATTTGGCGGATGCCATGCTAGCTCCTGTGGATTGATCGTCCATATCGCGGCTAAGTCTGGAAGCAGTACGCTGCAGCCTGTCTAGCGTTGCCAGCTTGTGCCGCGCCAGCTGTGTGATGTGTCGCTTGCCGTCAATTAGCACCACTAGGTCGCCAACAGCTTCTCCCATTTGCACCACAGCGCTTTGTAGCGTCAGCGGTTCTACAACCGGAGATTCTGGAGAAGTTGCAAGAGCTTCCACAGCGGCGGTTGCAGCATGCGGCGTGTTAACGTTCACAGGCGACGGCACAGCATGCAGCGTAGGGTCTCCAGGCTGGCGTTTATTATTTCCTGACTCTGAGTCTATGTGGCCAAAAGTTGTCGCTAAAAGTATGCAGCGGCAGAATATGCCCCCTAAGATAGGCAATGCTTTTTGCCTGGCTTAGGTTGGCTTTTTTTTTTCTTTTTTTTTACTCCCTGTTCCCATAAAAATGGGAAAAAGGGAGTTATAAAGTACTGCAAATGTGTGTAACAGACAGAAGGAGGCATTTCCGAATATATAAACTATATATATTCTTGATCAGGATCAACAGCCGAGACGAACTAGCCATGTCCGTCTGTCTGTCCGTCTGTCTGTCCGTACGAACACACAGATCTCGGAGACTACAAGAGCTAGAGACACCAAACTTGGCATGTAGATTCCTGTATACCATACGCAGATCAAGTTTATTTCAAATTTCGGATGCATCCCCCCGCACCCCCGCAAATCGCAAAAGACTCCCACGGCCACAATTTTAAAGATAAAGCTTTAATTTTTGGTACACATGTATGTTTAATCAATGTCTTTCAACACGATCGGATAAATAGCACCACAGTTATGGAAGAATCTATTTCCCCCGTCTCAGTAGGCAGCAACAACAGTTTGACAAGCAGTTTACGAGTTAAGTGCACTGCTTGCTTGTGATGCCGCTGAACTGCTTGAAATGCAAATTGGGAGCAGGGAGTCTCGTAGTCGGGCACACTCGACTAGAGTATTCTTACTTGTTTTTTTATAGATTGCTGTTACTGTTATAAGTAACTTCTTCTATAGTTAATATAGCTTGGCTTTGGCTTATCTAGAGCTTTTGTGCCACGGCAGCCCTGGTATACAGCGAACAACTTAGTGGATAACAGCTCTGACTTAACAAAATCTATGAAGCGTGTCCCGCGAAAAACTTAAAATAGGTCAGTCCCCGAGTGAAAAATGAAAAGCGCTCAAAACGCAACACGCACCCGAAGTGAAGCTCCTCCCCCCGCGTCCAACAACTTGCGACTAACCTTGGTGCCAAGTTTGGTGTCTCTAGCTCTTGTAGTCTCCGAGATCTGTGTGTTCATACGGATAAACAGACAGACGGACATGGACATATCGACTCGACTGTTGATGCTGATTAAGAATATATATACATATAGTTTATATATTCGGAAATGTCTCCTTTTGCCTGTTATACACATTTGCAGTAATTTATAACTTCTCTGTTCCCATTAAAAATGGGAAAAATCTGATGAATCAAATAATTACATTACCAAACGATAATAAATTAAATTCAAATTAATTTAGGAATGAGGGAAAAAATTGTTTTTAAAAAAGAGAAAAAGTTAGTTTTAGATCATATAGGAATTCATTTTTGGATATCAGCCTTATTTTCGAAAGAACATCTGCCCTGTTTAATATACAAATTTTATATAAATTCGCTAAATGCATTTTAGCATTTTTTTATTGCTGTTGTTGTTGTGACAGTCATTTTGCCATTGCATATCGTTGCACTAATAAGCCTGTTTATCTGATGCTGGTGCGGTTGTCACTGTTAATGTTGTTGCTGATGTTGTTGCTGATGTTGTTGCTGATGGTGTTGCTGTTGATGTTGTTAATGTTAATCGTGTTCCTTCATTTGACTCTTGTCTCCGCGCTCATGGGGAGCATATGAAAACAGAATATAGCGTTGCTGTTGATGCTATTCCGAATCTATTTCGCTTTCGGCATTTGTGTATTTGGATAGCATTTCATGATGTTTACTGGCCAAATAAACTTTTCACACATCCATCAGTAGAAACAATCAATGCCAAGCGAGAAGAGACAGACACTGGAATAAACAGACGAGTAGACAAATAGAAAGACTGATAGAGAGAAGCACAGACAGGCGGTTGCCCAGTTTGTGCTAATTTGTATACTCTTGCAGAGGGTATTATAATTTTGTCACGATATGTGTATCGCATTGAAGAAGACGTCTCAGAAAAACAATATTTGTATATTCGTGATCAGCATCAGCAGCCGAGTTATGTCCATCATCTCCGTCTATTTATATGCATTTTTTAAGACTTTGTTCTAGAGATATCTTGATGAAAATTAGAACAAATGCTTGTTCTTATAGTTGGTAGTACTTATAGTTGAATTGGCCAGATCGGACTACTAGAACATATAGTTGTCATAGGAACGATCGGTTGAAAAGTTAGTTTTTGTATGAAAAACTTTTAATACTCTTTTATTAATTTTTTTGAAAAAAAACCCAGGTTATTTCTTCATTTTTGAAGCTACAGCAACCAAACTTGGTATACATGTTGATATAAACCATAGGCAGACAAAGTGTCAAGATCTCTCCCCAACCCCCACCTCTTCCCCATCACACGGCAAAAACATATTTCTTCCACAGTTTTATAGCTAGAGTAACCAAATTTGGCCCAAGGGCTACTAATCACTTCCTTGATTGATGTGCCAAAAAAAAAATTTGGCCACGACCACCACCGCCCACCACCACATATAAGCAATGTCTGTATCTCCCACACGCCTTTAGCTAGAATTACCAAATTTTGCAGGTTGAATTCTATTGCCCTATTCAATAGATTGGATAAAAATTATTTTGCCACGCCCACCCACGCACTTGCAATCGAGCAATGTTTGTTTCTTCCAAACCTGTCGAACTTAAATTGATGGCAAAACTTGAAAGATTTCAGCAAAAATACAATTGCCATGCCCGCTTCTGACTCCGCAAAGAGGCTAAAAAAGAGTATATCGCAGTCATGTGCATCTGACTGCAACGTTCGTACTTGTTTGTTTTTCAAGATAACTCAACGAAACATACTAAACCTAAGTTTTAAGACAGTTAATACATGATGACAAAATTTCATCGAAATCAGACCACAATATCCCATAGCTGCCATAGGAACGATCTGTGGAAAATAAGTTGCTGTTTGAAAATCTTCTGTGTTTTTCAAAATAACTCGACCAAACTCACTATGTCTAAATAAAAGCACATTCTAGACATGAAGACCACATTTTATCAAAATCGGATAACTGTATCTTATGGCTGCCGTAGGAACAATCAATTGAAAAATATGTTTTCTTATGCAACTCTTTTCTGCAAGGGTATATATATTCGGCACGTCGAAGATAACATTTCTTTCTTGTTTATTATATTGTAGTCATTGTAGCTGTTGCAGCCAGCGAGAAGAGTAGTGGAGAGCAGAGGATAGGAGAGCAGTTAGTTGCGTTGGCCCAGTCCCCGAAATTGTTGCTGGTGTTGCCGTTTTGTTGCTGTTGCTTTTGTCGTTGCTGTTGCCTGGAACGTGCCAAGTGCTGGGCAACAAAATCAAAAGGTACATTGCACGATCAAGTGAGCAACTTCATAATGATTTTAGGCCACTGACTTTACAATGACTTGATTTGACGACAGGACACAGTAAAGCGGGCAGCGCAAGGACTCTATCATGCACATAGTATATACGTAGTATATTCGACAGACAAAGGACAGGCAGGACAAATACCAAGTTGACAAATTGAGAGACAGACATACAAAGGTTGAGACACCCCAGCCATATTCGGCCCCATCCTGCCCCATTCCAGTCTCTGGCAGCCTTGTAAATGTGAAATTTCTTCTTAATGGTCACGTACGCTCAGCAAAAAGTTGCCGCTTGCACTTTTGGCTCTTTGATTTTGCTGCACAGAGTTAAGAGTTATTAATAACATCACGTTGCTCCTTAAACAATTGAGAGAGAGAATGAGACTTGCCTCCTGTCAATCCATCAATCTGTCAAGCTCAAATCTTTTATGGTCATTTACTCTGCTTTGAATTTCTATATTGCCTCCGAATAATCAAGTCGATAAACCTTTGTAGCCAGCGAGGAGCAGAGCTACAAAGGTGAACAGCTTCATTAAATAAGTATACGAGCATTCGACGCAATTGAACTTTATGTTCACATGTTTATACTCTTTTTACTCCCTGTTGCCATTATAAATTGGAAAAAGGGAGTTTTAAAGTACTGCAAATGTGTTTAACAGACAGAAGGAGGCATTTTCGACAGTGTAAACTATATGTATATATATTCTTGATCAGGATCAAGAGCCGAGACGATCTAGCCATGTCCGTCTGTCTGTTCGTCTGTCTGTCTGTCTGTCCGTCTGAGACACCAAACTTGGCATGCAGTTTCCTGTATCAAGTTTATTTCAAATTTCGGATGCACTCCCCCGCACCCCCACAAATTCAAATTCAACTGTTCTAAATTCCACTCTTCCAAATTATACTGTTTCAAATTTCACTGCTCCAAATTTCACTGTTCCAATGGTCATGCTAGTTATTCGTACCGCTGATAAGCTTAACAGTTTCAACAACTCTGCAAGTTATACTGTGGGATACTGAGAATTGGGCACTACACTCTGAGCAGTTTCCAGAACAGAACTCTGCTCGACAGTGTTAATGCACGCCTTGCTGCGTTAATGGCATTGCTTAAAGTGCAAATACGCGTAGCGTTGGAATAGATTGGAGCTGAATGGGAAAGTGGAATGTGGTGGAGGGAGGAAGAGGAGGAGATAGGCAGATGAGGCAATAGATGGTATGGCTTTCAATTGGGAAAGTGAGGCAGACAATCACTGCATAAATAAAATAAAATACATATAAAGATGGTCGAGATGGTCGAGAGGGTGGAGTGGAACCAAGCGGAGCGGAGCCAAAGGCATTTCTGCTTACATCTAGTTCAAGGGAAGCGTTCACAAATTCATTTAATGGCTCGTATTATGCCCATTTACGATACTTTAAGTATTGCCACAGACTTAATTATGTTGAACGTTAAATAAACATCAATTAAAAAGTAGCTGCCAGCGAGTCAGCCTGAAGACCAGCGGGGTTTATGAGTAATGCTGCGTGTCAATTTGTTGCCGTCAGCTGTTTTTGCTGATGTTGTTGGTGTTGGTTGTTGTTAATGTTGTTGTTCTTCTTGTTATTGTTGTTCTTGTTAATGTTATTGTTACCATGACAGCAATGTTCGTGCATTTTAAAGACTGACGATTCTGACAAAACGACAGTGAGCAAAGCATGACAATAAATATTCATAGCTGGAAATCGTAAAACAAATCAAAAGTCATCAAAAAGTGCACTTTGCTCTAATTCCTTAGCGCTCTTTTCTCATGCCAAATGGCTGTTTTTTTTTATTATTTGTGTTTGCTCCTTTCCTTCAATTTTGGGGCCATTTTATGACAAGTCATGCTATGGTCTCATAGACTCCCCAGAAGCCAGAACTCGCAAATCCTGGAATAAATCAAGTAAAAAACAACAGCTCCAGCTGAGTAGCAACAGCAGCGTAGCAACAACAAATTGTGCAGCCAAACTTATTAATAAACGTTATAGCTATGACGACGAAAACACAACAGCAACAGCAGAAGCAATAACAATAGTAATACCAGCAACATCAACAGCAACAGCAACAGCAACAATAATAACAACAGCAACATGTAAAACAAATAACACAGTAGCAACATTGACGACAATAGACCCAAATGAAGTCGGCGCTGGCTGAAAAGTTGTGTCACTTCTGCCAACAATGTCCAAATTGGCCAAGTTGGAACAAAACGAGCAACATCAACAACGAGCAACATCAACAACGAGCAACAAAAACATCGAGTAACAACAACAACATCGTGCAACAACAACAACAATGTGCAACATCAAGCAACGAAGCCGTACTGACATAATTACAGAACTGTTTTTATAAAGCCAACAGCAGGAGCACAAGTCCAAGCCCAACTAACAATCGAATTTTCCGTATAAAAGCCCACAGGCCAAACAAAGCACAGTGGTTAAGTCTATAAGACACTGCCAGCCAAAATATATATGCGATGGACAATGGCATGTGAACCGATAACCAACTTTTTACCAATGTATATGTCTTTTATTTTACCTACAGTTTTGTGGTGTTGTCTCGAATTCCAAAAACAACAAATTAATTGGCAACTCTGTGTATGACGAGACTCCATTTGAAAATGAAAAACCAAATTACTTACGCAACAACAAAATTTTATATTATTTCATGAGGATATTGTGCTTTTTCCAAAGACATTTGAGCAAAGCTCAAATTATGCGTTTGAATTCTATTCAGGGATGATGATGATGAACACCTTTTCTAATATTTGAACACACAGGATTTTTATTTTTAATTGATTGATTTGGTTTATGAAGCATGCTGTTAAATTGATAAAACCCTGAAGAGTCTAATTTATTATCTGGAAGTGCACTGTGGTAAAAAAGTCGATTTTCTTGGCATCATTTCTATATATTGTGCTAGAGACTTACAAAATTTCATCAAAATGGGACCACTATATCTTATAGCTTCTATAGGAACAATCAGTGGAAAAATCTTTGCTTCAATTCAGTTTTGATTATATTCATAACATGGCTAATAACTGAATTAGTTTTTTGCTCACAGGTTTTCAGCTTGAAAAAAAACAGTTATATTTAGGCAACTGGGTCGTTTATCTGCTTAAGTTAAATAATTGCTTCCAATATTTTCCAGTGCCAAATAGTATATGGCTATAACTAACAAGAAGGTTCATTCAAGTATTAAACCGAATACAGATACATCTACTTTAGATCAACTTTATCACGTATTGAGCCTTAAGCTTCGGACTCATTTTGTAAAGCGTTTCCTGTTTTTTGGGAAACTTCAGAAGTCGTCCAGACCACGAGTAAATAGTAGAAACCTTACTTGGCAGCTTCAAATAATTGTGTGTGAACATGTCTCTAAAGATTCGCTTTTTACATTTAGAAAATCCAACCTGAAGTTATGTACATTTTTCTAAAGTTACTTTTGAAGTTATTGAAAGTATTTTTTGATTATCTTGAAAACAGTCGCACTTTTTCACATTTTGACTTTATTTTCGAAAGCAGCTTTCTAGATCCGAGCATTTTTAGAAATTGTTCTAACCTCTCATATGAAGAGCTCATAGCCGCCTGTTAAGAGGGCGTTTCATACTAAAAGTGAATGTTCTAATTTTTTACTAAAGAGCTAAAAAGTTCATTATTCGTTCATGGAATATGATAGACATATCCCTAGTTTTGTTTGAAATAAATTAAACTATAGACACGATGAAAAAAAATTTTCAAATGTTCTGTTTTATGAGAAAATCCCGTTTGAAATGTAGATTTTTTTAAAAAACGTGATATTTCAAGTAAAAGCGACTAAGCGATCAAGAATTTTTAAAAAGGGATGTTCTGGTGGACTTTATTACATTATTCAAAAAATGAAGTTTTTTAAGAATCCAAAATCTTTTTTCGAAGATATTGATAATTCTCTGAGTGTACCTTTTTGAAAAATCGAAAATCGCGCTTTTTCCATTTAGCTCGAAAATGAGCTCGGGAACATATTTTTATTTTTTTCGTATTAAGAGACTGGTTTTAGATAAGAAAATTATAGTGCCTGTTCTTGGTACAACAACTTTTCAAAATTTGTTGCATTGTGTAATTTAACTGCTACTGTACCTACCACCAATAAGTTTTGGCACTCGCGGCGAGTAAACTATTTTCAATTTGCAATTTAAAACCGATTCGCGAGTCTTGTAAACCGTCACAGCTGCTTGAATTTCTGATTATTTTTGAGTTTGTGCTTAGGATTGCGTTTGTTTATTTATGACAATATGTGAACGATATTGTGAAAATGAAATTAGTTCAAACATTAAATATTCATTTGGCGCGGGGGCCATTGTAATTTGAAATTTGCATTAATTGAATAGAATGTTAAATTATAACAATTTGAGTGCTCGACCATTCTAAATTTTACTTGTCGCTGGCCCTTGTCGTCGCTAAGAGACTTAGTGGATGGTTGGCTCTCTCCAACCACCGTTTTGACGACCATGAAACAATACCCATTCCAATTTCGGCACGACAACACAAATGTTGCTGACAATAACAATAATAATAGTCGTTAAATGAATTTAGTATGACCGCAATGTGATTAAAATCCAGAAATTGTCACAAAACAATCTTCTCAATCTTGGCAGCTAAATTGAATTTCAAATGAGCACAGGACCGGGAACAGTTAGAGAAATTGTTAAAATGAAACCAAAAAATTAAAATAAACATAAAATATAATTTAATTTATACCGTTTTTGTTGCTTTTTATCATTTATTGCAGGTAAGAGGCCACGAATATATAAGTTTATATACCCATATATATACATCCGCATTCAAATGTGAGTAAGCAAATAATACTATTTTAATATTGATTAAATTATAAATTCTTTTACTTTGCATAGTTGTGTGTGAAAAAATATAGTGTTATTAAAATGATAAAATAAAAAGGAGAGCAGTGAGAAATTAAGAGCGTTGGATCTTATCAACAATATGTTTGTATTAACCAACAACTAACATAATTACAATTTTGGATGCTCTCCTACTTGTTTATATTCAGACTTGTTCTGAATTCCGTTTTCCCTAAATTTGATCAAAAGTGGGAAAGGTATTTCAGAGCACAACACCAAAAACGGCCTTCGGGATTAATGCGGAGTGAAAAGTATGTCGAATTAAGAATCAGGCTGATTTTGTAATATTTTGTTGGAAATATCCAAACCAAGATTACTAAGTAATCCAGCTTAAATTGAAGGACTACTGTTAATTCAATTGAATATTGTTGTATACAAATTAATACTACTAATTAGACATCTTCAAAAGCAACTTAAATTCTCAATATTGTTGTCTTTTTTGTTCGCCATTTTGACCACACATGTGTTTTATCCGGCGCACGTAAGTATGCTATACTTTTGTATGTGTTTATCCTCTTTTTATACCCTTGCACTGTGGCCAAAATTAATAATATAATTTGGGTCTGGTATATTGAATTACGTTTCTAATATCGTTATTAAGTGTTTTCAGAAAATGGGTGTGGCACCACATTTTACCGCCCACAAAAATTTGTTTTTTTATGAACAACTTTTTTGTTCTTTAATCTATCTCAACCAAACTCACATATTATTAGTTTTAGTATTCTGTCATTCTCACCAAATTTTATTGAAATCGGATGACAAAACCATATAGGTGCCATAGAAATAATCTATTGAAATGTTAAAATATGAGTTGTTCTATTAAAAACTCTTTTGTTTATTTAGATAGCTCAACGAAACTCATCATCACTTAATATTATAATGTTTCACATATGTTGAACAAGTTTGATCAAAATCGGCCGAGTATTATCATATAGCTGCCAAGCAAATATATCGAATTTGCTGACATTTGGGTTGTTTTCTAAAAAGGTATTTTCAAGAAAAGTAGGAAGAAGTACTTAACAAATTTAACTGATTTGAGCAGATAATTAATTCCTATGAAGATCAGGTAGCCAAATTTCAAACAAAGTCAAACATAATTTTAAAGCTCTACCCGAAGTTGATTTTTGTTTACAAAATTTTGATTTGAGATATGTTACAAAGTTACAAAATATTTCGGACAACACATTCAGTTTTTGCAACAAATCTCTACCAACACATAAAACAAACGACACTGAAGAACGCCCATCACAAATTTAGTTTAAAAGTGGAGTTTATTTTGCAATATTCAACTTCGTCGCAAAAATGCAAGTTTCGCAACCACGTGCTTTTCGTTTGGAACAGCTGTTT
>OX453090.1:17306968-17446712 GCA_949708635.1 Hirtodrosophila cameraria
CCCCCACAGCAGGGGCTGTGGGTGGAGATTGGGGGATATCACCACATTGCAAATGCGCACAAATGACAAAATGGTTAAATGAGCAAATGGCCAAATGGGAAAATGAGCAGGAAAATGGGCCGCCGCGTTCATTAGCGTGCCGTACAGAGCCGCATCGCATCGCATCGCATCGGCTGACAAAAGTAGGCTATGGGCCTGGCCTGGGTCTGGGCCTTGGTCTGGGCCTGGGTCTGGGCCTAAGCGGTGATAGAATTATCAAACATGGCCACAGAGTACCTATGTAAAGTGGGCACGACACTGGACATTGGGATTGAGAGTGAACCTGCAAATGAAACTAGAACTGCAACTGCGATTGAGTCTAAGCTTACGTGCCACCACACACATTGTGGCAATGATGAGCGGGGGGGCTGGTTTTAAGGGGCTGGGGTTGGCTGTTTGCAGATTTCCAGCGCTAATTACGTGGTCATTAATTGCGCTAATTATTTTTCATTTTCTGCTCTTCGTTTTTATGCACAAAATGCTCAAACTAAAGCTCAACCATCTGCCATCAGGCTAGGCTACAGCAGAACCCGCTCCCATACCGCTTTTTCCCCACTACCTTCACGACTCATTTTCAATTTCATACATTTCAGTTTGCGTCATTTGCATGGCGCATTTGAAATTCTCTGCTATCTGTTTTGCTCCTTCAGCACTCGACTCGTCTCGATTCGACTCAACTCTCATTTTGCCCGTTAAAATTTCTTTCTCTGTTTTTCTGAGTCTGTGTGATGAGATTTTGCAGTGCAATTTCTTGTTATACCCAGTTGCTGCTAATATATACTTTTATTTACCTTTAATTTTTCAAGGAATACTTGGAAAATATAATTGAAATAGAAAGATAAATAGTAAATTTAAAACAAGAATGCGTTAAAGCAGTTTTTTCAAAGCTCTGCAATAAGATTAAAAAACACAAAAGAAATCTTTAAAGCTATCGATTATGCCGACTCTCGATTTCCAATAATATGTAATAAATCCGCTTTTTATAATTTTTTTGGAACAAAAAGAAAAAAGAGTATATTGGGCTTGTGAAAAGTCCGTCTGTCTGTCCCTCTGTCCGTCTGCATGAACGCAGTTTTTTTCCACACTTTTGAAGCTAGAGCAACCAAACTTGGTATACATGTTGGTATATACCATAGGCAGACAAAGTGTCAAGATCAGCAACATCATTTACCTGAATCTGAATTGGCATGTGGGTATATACCATAGGCAGACAAAGTGTCAAGATCTCCCATACCCTACGCAGATCAAGTTTATTTCAAATTTCTGGTAATCCACTCCCACTCTCGCAAATCGGGGGAGATCTCGACACTTTGTCTGACTAGCAAAAAAATTAAAAAATGAGTATAAAAAGAGTATATTGGGTTTGTGAAATGTTCATCCGTCCGTCCGTCTGTATGAACGCAGGTTTTTTCCATAGTTTTGAGGCTAGAGCAACCAAACTTGGTATATGTGTTGGTATATAACATACGCAGACAAAGTGTTCAGATCATCCAGATCGGACCACTATATCCTATAGCAGCCATAGGAACGTTCGGTTGAAAATAAGTTTTTGTATGAAAAACTATTTTATTTTTTTAAGTAACTCAAGCAAACTCAGTTTACTTAAGTTTGAGGACAGTATATAAGTAGTCTTTACAAAAATTTTATTTATTAAAAGTACAGAAAACTGAGTATATTGCAGTCGGGAGAACTCAACTGCAACGTTCTTACTTGTTTTCATTGCATTCATTTTCTTATGCACATTTCTGTAATAAGAAAATGCTCGTTAGGTAATTTTCCTGACTATTTGCTCTATTCGCAATTTGTTCGCTACACTCAAGATCTGTAGCTGGGTGAAAGCGGATGTTTTGGGACTTGCGACTGGGCTAATGGTTGGGGGGAGGTCGGAGGGAGTTGGGTGGTACGCCGCTCTTACACTGCAAGTGCCCGACATTTTGTGTTGTTGTCGTCGTCGTCGACCAGAAATGAAAATGGGCGAGAGCACACGTCTTGGTTGGGCTGTCGAGGATGGTTGTTGGTGTGGGGGTCGTCTGTGTCACTGATAATTTGATGAAAATTACGCTGTTCTATATTATACTTTGCGTTAATTGAAATTCTCATAATCAGCAGAAACAGAAACAGCGGAAACAACCAACTTTTCATTTCTTTTTAACAATTTTCATTTAACATTTTATAATACAAGCACAATTCTCCAGTCACACCCACTTTTTGACGGACTGCTAAAGAAGTTTTTAAGATTTTTGGTCAAAATGAAAGGGGAACGCTCAAAAGACTTCATCCAGTAGTGTGTGAAACCAAGATGCATTCGTAACTATTCACCGAACACGTTGCGAATCACCAAATTAATATGGAGTATGAAACAGGTCGATTCTGCAACATTGCTGAGAAATTCTCCTAGCACTTGTAGAAGATGATGTAGATTATTCTGTGGAATCATGTTTCACAGTAGATATGGTGACCCTTAGCACAATGAAAATTTAAGCTCAGAAAGAGGTAAAATATCTACAACCATCTCGCTGTAAATTACTGTAATATTGTTAGGAAGAACAAACACGAAGAACAAACAAGTAAGAACGTTGCAGTCGGGATTTCCCGAGTGTGATATACTCTGCTTTTTGTACGTTTAATAAATTAAATTTTTGTAAAGACTACTTATATACTTATAAACTATCCTTAAAGTGAGTTTGGCTGTTATCTTGAAAAACAAAAAAGTTTTTCATTCAAAAACTTATTTTCAACCGATTGTTCCTATGGCAGCTATAAGATATAGTCGTCCGATTTTGATGAAATTTTATCACCATGTATATACTGATCTTTAGCTTTGGTAAATTGAGTTTGGCTGAGTTATCTTGAAAAACAAAAAAGTTTTTCATACAAAAGCTTATTTTTCAACCGATCGTTCCTACGGCATTTATAATTTGACAAAAAGCTTAAAGCATTGTTTTGACCGATAAATAAATAGATTGTTCAAGCAAACTCTCTACATCTTACCCTGCTAAACGTTATTATGTTCCATACATTTAGAACTAGTTTGATCAAAATAGGTGACTAGGAACAATCGGTCGAAAGTTAGGATTTAAATGTAAAATATTTCTGCAAGGCAATATATTTTTAATTGAACCTTGGTTAAATTCTGTATATAAGAGTACTTTACTCATCAATCGTTAAAAAATGCTGTCAATTTTAAATGTGGAATAATGTTTTATTTAGTATTTCCAAAGTTTACTAAATAATTACTGAACAAGAAAGAAGGTGTAAAACCACTAATTCCATAAGAGGTTTTGAAAGAGTTTAGCACTTTAAACATACTTTAAAAATAAAGTAAATATTCAATTACTTTGCAGGGGCTTGCATATGAATGCCTCGTTTTTGTATCTGAATGCAATTGGCTTCCATTTCCATAGCAATTGCCAGTAGAACCCACTGCAGCACTTCTCCCACTATCCACCACCCACACCACCCACTTCAACACCCGCTGCCAATTCAGATTCAGATAAATGATGTTGCTGGCTGCTCGTTGAAATTCATGCATATTTTTTGTTGTTATTGTTGTTACCATTTGCCGTTTGCCATTTGCCTTTTGCAGCTGGCACCCTTTTACCTTTTTTACTGTGTTTTGTGTGTGTCTGTGTGTGTGTGTAAAATGAAAAACGTTTCCAGCTTGCAAGCAAATCAAAAAATTAAATAATATCGCATATTTGCTTTGCGGAAATCAATTCCATTTCTTATTCAACATTTTGATTACTGCACCAGCGCGACATTTTGCAGTCCAGTGCAAAATGCAAAGTGCAAAATCAATCTGATAGACGGAGACAGACAGACAGACAAACAAAAAAGAGACAGACAGCAACACACATGATGTTAGACATGCAAATGGAATTGGTAAATGGCAAGGGACATGGAAGTGGAACTGTATTAGAATGTACGCGGCTGGTTTCAGCATCGACGACAATGGCGGACACTTGACACGTGCTTAAGGACACACACATAAAACTATAATTCCTTTGTAACTGCAATTGCAGCTGGAGTTGAAAAGAAAGATAGAGATGGAGATAGTGATTGAGATGGTAACTGAGTAGCAGCTGTCGATTCTATGGATTGTAAGCAGCTTTAAGAGTGTAAAATATATAAATTGAATACAATGGCAATATTAAACATGATTATGGCTGCAAATCCATTCAATATGTATAAAAGCACACGTAAGCTATTATCGATAGATAGGCTTAAATAGAACAGTTAAGTAAGCCGAGTAAATTCATAAAGTGTTAAGCAAGTGTTATTTCAAATTTTGAATCTACTAAGAAAAACTGATTAAATAAAAATTCAAATAAACCAATAAAACCATAACATTCAGGCTTGTTGCCCATTACCGAGAACTTTCAATTCCAAGCCGTCTTCGATTTTGTATTCCTGTTTTCGAATAAAATAGAAATCGTGTTTTTTTTTTTTTTAAATATAAGTTTGAATACTTTCTAATACACTGTCTCTAAAGCAGTGGGGCCCACACTCATACTATCTTCTGACTCCGAAAAGAGGAAACAAAGAGTATATCGCAGTCGGGTGCATCCGACTGCAACGTTCTTACTTGTTATTACTTTTTTTTGGTAAAAAGGCGCGAATTTAAAAACAATTACATAGCCGAAATAACAGAAAACACGAACGTTAAATATGAACGTCAAGAACAAACTCATTTGATATTTTTTTAAAGTTGCATAAACTTCGTGCTGCTAACACGACGACGATCGACAGCGTACGAGGGTGCACGAAGTCGTACGAGCACTCGGGTAACAGTATAAGACGAGGGCACCCATCCCGGGTGCAGTGTCTGGGGCCCATAAAGCTATGCTTGTTTAACTGAACGATGCATTGATATTCGGAATTCCGAATAGCTAATAACTTCGATTCCGAATGTTTTGAATTTTAGGAAACGGAAACGGGGCCATTGTCCCCCCACCCCCCTCCCCCCCTTACATTCATAGCCTTACATTATTAATCTTCCTAAGACCCGACCAGTGTTGTATTTACATATATTGTATATTTTTGTGCAGCCCTAGAATATCGATTGCAAACCCAAGAACTTGAGTTGGGCGATATATCGTGTCACAGATATTTTGCACAGATATTTCATAGTAGCAGAAATATCAGTGGCAGTTAGAATTAAAAACAAGGAGTTAGATTCGTTATACCAAATCTACATTATTTACTTCATTTTAACTTAGGGATTCATGAATTGTTCAATTCGCGAATTTTAAAGTGCTCCTGTTTATACAGCACTTCATGATGAATTCATGACGCAAAGTAAAATATAAAAGTGCCAGAAAAATTAAAAACAAAATAACGGAATGTTGTTCTATGTTACAATACTGAAAAGTTATTATTCCAAAACGGTTTTGTAAAATATTTCATTCCCATTGAATTTTTTTATGTTTAAACAAAAACATAACTTAAGAAAATGGACAACAGATATTTCACATTAACATCCATGAGTTGCATATTAAATAAAGCAAATGCAGCTGCTGCTATGGTTGCCGTTTCATGTTGCTGTTTATGTTTTTGTTGTTGTTGCTGTTTGGTGTTGTTGCCTTTGCAATTACTACTGGGCAAAGCAATAACAATATTCAACTCTGGTCGCCTTGACTTTAACATATTTGTTTTCACTTGACTGCGCAGCAAATGTTTTGAGCCTGACTCCGACACCCTGCTGCAAAATTGCAATTGTCCCTCTCCGCGCCTACGAAGACCCAAAGTCTGGCATTAGTTTTTTGGGTACCGCTGCTGCTGCTGCTCATCGATTGCCAAGTTTTAAATTACACGCCTCGCCTGTCATTGGCGCTGCAACGAACTTTACCAACTTAATAAAAGCAATAAATAAAACGAGTAAAAGGCTTTAAGACAGAGAGTGCCCAACTGAAATGAAAGATAGTGAGTGCTGAATCTATCAATACGGTAGACAGTGTCAGCATATAAGGTGGCTTATAAATAAATAGCATCGAAAATATACAATCTATATTATTATCGAGTGTGTTGTCAAATTATCTATTTAATGTAAATTGAAAGACCCTAAGAGAGCTCCACAACTGAACTATAATTACCTCGCACATTTAAGCAGCTTCAGGGTATTTATTCCGTATACATCGATATATTTAAAGGACATTGAAGGGTACAACTTTCATTTCAAATTTTGGGACTTTCTTCGTCCTTCCAATTGCCTGTTCGTTCGGAACAATTTTCAACTGTCCATTTATGTTTTTATTTTGTTCATATGAATTTAATATCGAGACACGGCACAAACAGTACCATAATTTTAAAAATCAATCGATGCGCCCTAACACACACATAGAGAAAGAGAGAGTGAGAGTGTGTGTGAGAGAGAGAGAGAGAGGGAGAAAGAGGAAGAGAAGTAAAGAATACATAGATAAACAATGAAATCTGACTATTTAAGGCCGCCAATAAGCCCCCATCTCCCAGTCCATCTTCTCAACACTAAAAACAACCATTTCTCTCCAACTGCTTCATATTCCCAGACAATGGTTTTTACGTAGTATAGCCCAAAACCCGTAAAAGATACCATTCATAAAGCAATCCCAAGACATTTGTCCGTCCTTCTGCAGCTCCTCAAAAAAAAAGTGAAGACCAAGAAAAAGCGAGAGTAGAAAGTTGGACAACAGAAAACGTTTTATAGATAGCAAAATCACGCAACATTCAGATACTCAAATAACTAGATATGGTATATAAATACACACATACACAGATAAGCACACACACACACACACACACACACACACACACACACAGCACGAACACGACACGACACACATGGCCTGGGTAACTGTGAAAAGTTTTGTGCTGGTCTTTTGTTGTTGTTTGCATTTTGTTAGATGGCATAAATTAGATACGTGCCGACGTCCTGGACACATCTTGCTGCTCTTCTGCGGGATTTTAAAAATAGCTTAGATTATGTTACTGCTTCTCAACCCCCTTTTTATATTGGTAACAGTCGAACTGTCTTGGTATAAATCATAATCAGCCTTTGCCTACAGCAGCAGCAGCAGCAGCAACAACTGCGAATGGCTGCCATGCTCTGCTGTGCCCGCATGAGGCAAACGCCATTCCTCTAGGGGGTTTGTTAATGCTAAGAGTGCGGGGTGGTGCTCGGGTGAGCGTTGTGTTGTGTCAACATGCGATACCATATTTGCTTTCATCTTCTGCGGCCAGCAACTGCAAATTGTACTCCAACTCTCCTCGCAGCAAACACTTTTTGTTGTTTGGCTGTGTGTGAGTTCGCTTCTTCCTTTAATACTCTTTTTTTTCATTTTTTTGACAAAAAAAAAAAAAAAAACAGTATATTGGGTTTGTGAAATGTCCATCGGTCCGTCCGTCTGTCTGTCCGTCCGTATGAACGCAGTTTTTTCCACAGTTTTGAAAATAGAACAACCAAATTTGGTATACATGTTGATATATACCATAGGCAGACAAAGTGTCAAGAACTCCCCCCAACCCCCACCACTTCCCCATCACATGGCAAAAACATATATCTGTATCTCTCACACGCCTTTAGCTAGATTCACCAAATTTTGCAGGTTGAATTCTGTTGCCTTATTAAATAGATTGAAATAAAAATTATTTTGCCACTCCCACCCCCGCCCTTGCAATCGAGCAAAGTTTGTTTGTCCCAAACCTGTACAACTGACCCAATCAACTTTAAATTGATGGCAAAACTTAAAAGATTTGAGCAAAAATACAATTAGCACGCCCACTTCTGACTCCGCCAAGATGATAAAAACAGAGTATATCGGAGTCGGGTGCATCCGACTGCAACGTTCTTACTTTTTGCTTTTTTTTTTGCTTTTTTGATTAACTTATTTGAAGTTTAGTGCAAGCCGTTGAAAATGTTCGTGGCCAGGCCACAAGCTGTAAGTGCTGCCAAACGAAATTAAAAGTTTTCTCGCGCCAGCAGTGAATTGAAAAGCAAACTAGTATGAGAACGCATTTCAGACAGTTCGCTCTCGTAAAAGATTGACTAACACGCTTCCAACAAGCAGTCGTCAAATAATTCTATCATTTCAAAAAATACTTCACTTGCTTCAGCTGCAGTCGTCGCCTCACAAAATTAAATATAACTAGCAAAGTACAAACACAATTTACACGAAAATTTATAAAAATCTGAGTAAGCTGTGTGAGTTTCAGAAAGCGATAAAAAGGGAATAAGAAGTATCTATGTAGAAGCTATTTTGGAAATTTATTAGGATTTTAAGTATTCTAATTGACTGATTTACAAGTTTCGCACCGCCCACACCATAAGAGCTAGAAGGTTGTTTCACAGTAGTTTCGTCTTATGCTAAAACTGCGTACTAAGCTCGGATTTGTAAAATTCGGTAGGGAAATGTCCAAAATTCGTGGAGAACCGTAGTACGAAACTTTTTTGTTTATCATCCGATCAGCTTAAAACTGATTTTAAAAAATTTAAGCAAGTAAGAACATTGCAGTCGGATACACCCGACTGCGATATACTCTTTTTTTAGCCTCTTTTCGGAATCGGAAACGGGCGTGGCAACTGAATTTTATTCAAATCTTTCAAGTTTTGCCAATAAAATAAATTTATTTAGTTCAGTTTTACGCGTGGGGGAGATATAAATTTGCTCAACTGCAAGGGCGAGGCTTGGCATGTCAAACATTTTTATACTCTTTTTTAATTTTTTTGAAAAAAAAAAGAAAAAAGAGAATATTGGGCTTGTGAAATGTTCGTCTGTCCGTCCGTCTGTGCGTATGAACGCAGGTTTTTTCCACAATTTTGAAGCCAGAGCAACCAAACTTGGAATACATGTTGATATATACCATAGGCAGACAAAGTGTCACGATCTTCCAACCCCCACCCGTTCCCCCCACAAACGACAGAAAACTATACCTTCCACAGTTTTACAGCTAGAGTAACCACTGCATCCCAGTGCACTTGGTGGAAAGTAGGTGGTAAATATGTCGAAAGTTGAGTTTTTGTGCAATTTTCATCAAACTCATTGTCAATGATCTATATAAAAATTCATTACAAGCTGCATTCCAATTTTCCGGAAAATTCAACCCCCTGGGTGAAAAGTGGGTGGTAAACAGGCCGAAAGTTGAGTTTTTATACGATTTGCTTCAAGTGATATACAAACCTTTAGAGCCTCCGCGAACCACTTAAAACCTTAAATTAATGAATAAAAATAATATTTATTTTTGTTCACTTAATCGCAACTGATAAGATTACGGGAGTATGACCTTAAAAACTTCATTCTAACTTGGTACGGTCTAGTGTTCATTTGTATATACTTTATAGGGTCCGAGACGTCAATATAAATTCAGTACATATTTGGTGACAATATTATAACATCCACTGCAAAGGTATAAAAAGTGTGTTGGAAAGCATTTATGAGTTTGACTCTTTTCGATAACAATAAAACTTAAGTTACATTTTCTACTGTGTCTTTATATTTATAAATTCTTTATACATCACAACATAATGCATCTTTTACTGATATAAACCTTCAAAATATAATTTAATTGTCACAATTATCTTGTATTAAGCCATTAGATTATTGGAACTGCATTGAGAATAAATGTATAAATAAAAGTATAAAAAAATGTGTTGTATGTCTCATGGTGCAATCATCTTCATTCTGTTAATGAAATGTGAATGATATAAGTTTTATCAAAAAGTAACGTTATAATAAGGTTAAATATGGAAAAAGAAATCCGAAGCGTAGTTAAACTGTTTGATTTGGTAACTTTAAAAAGTGCTCGCATACAAGATGCTAGATTCAAGAATCAAATGCTGAGCAACAACAAATCCAACAAACAAAATCCAACACGGATTGGGACGCCACTTTAATTGATTGCCAGCTGAGTGTCCCGTCGTGTTCATAGTGTCCTTTTTACAGACGAGTGCATTGATTGGCAATTTTACCAGTTCCGACCAGATTATAACCAGCTTGGCAACTCGAGAGTCAAGTGAAGAGCCCGTCATTCATTAAAAGAATTTCATTTGCCCAATAATAATAATAAAAAAAAAAAGAAAAACTAATCGAAGGAGAAAAAAAATACATTTTGGGATAAAAGTGAGAAAAAAGAAAAGGTAGAATTGAATGCTTTTATCGGGAATCAGGAATTGAGAACGATGTTGTGTCGGAGTTGGTCCAGTGTGCGGCTTTTGACAATGTGCTAATTAAAAGGCCAGCAGAAATGTGCGGGATATTACTTGGGATTGCAAACTCTAGACTCTAGTGTGGGTGGTTGGGTGGCTAAGTAATTTGAGCAACGGCACTTATTAACTTGCCATAAATTATGGTTGCAAAAGAAAAGCAAAGAAAGGAAACGAAATGTTACGGAAAAGCTAAGGAGCATTTTCCAGAACAGGTCGTTGGACGTTGATAGCTGTGTGCGGCTTCCTTTAGCCTGGTTTTTTTTCATATGTTGTTGCTGCTGCTGCTGCTGCTGCTGCTATCTACAATGCTCGGCGCATTAGCAGCTCCAAAGTGCGAGTATTGCAAAGCTTTTTCTTTAATTGCTAAGAGCTAAGAGAGCTGAGAGTTGAGCGCTCTGAGTACTGTGAGACCATTCCCTGCCAAGGGACGAAGGATCCCTTCCTTCTGCTGCCTTCTTCTTACGCACTGGCGCAGCAGCAGTAGCAACATCACCTTCCTGTTGCAGACATGACATATGAACACATGTATGAGTGCGTGTGTGTGTGTGTCTGTGTGTTTGCAAGTGTACAAGTGACTTTGCCTGCCTGACTGACTGCCATTACCCATTACCATTACTCGCATCAGCACGCGTAAACTTCGTTTCCTCAAAAAAAAAAACAACAAAAACAAGTAAGAATTCATTAGTCGAGTGTGCCCGACTACGAGATTCCCTGCTCTCAGATTGCACTTCAAGCAGTTCAGCGGCAACGCAAGCAAGCAGCGCTCTGAACTTGTCTAGTGCCTCTAAAACTGTTGCTTCTGCCTGCTGAGACGGGGGGAATACATTGATTAATAACTTTGGTGTTTATTTTCCGATCGCACCGAAATTTGCGCAACTGATTAACTTTGTACGTGTACCAAAAATCAAAGCTGTATGTTTAAAATTGTGGTTGTGGGAGTTTTTTGCGATTTGTGTATCTGAAATTTGAAATAAATTTGATCTGCGTATGGTATACATGAACGTAAATGCCAAGTTTGGTGTCTCTAGCTTTTGTAGTCTCTGAGATTACAGTGTTCATACAGACAGACGGACGGACAGACAGACAGACAGACAGACAGACAGACGTACATGGCTAGTTTGACTTTACTGTTGATGCTGATCAAGAATATATATATGTATTTTATATAGTCAGAAACTCCTCCTTCTGCCTGTTACATATATGTGCAGTACTTTATAACTCCCTTTTTCCCATTTTTAAAGGGAACAGGGTGTAAAAATTTAAGAGAAAACAAGTAAGAATACTCTAGTCGAGTGTGCCCGACCACGAGACTCCCTGCTCCCAACTTGCATTTCAAGCAGTTCAGCGGCAACACAAGCAAGCAGTGCACTTAATTCGTAAACTGCTTGTCAAACTGTTGTTGCTGCCAGCTGAGACGGGCGTAACACAATCAAGCAGTGCACTTAACTCGTAAACTGCTTGTCAAACTGTTGTTGCTGCCAACTAAGACGGGCGTAATATACTCTTCTATAACTTTTGTGCTATTTATCCGATCGTGTTGAAATTTACACATCCGAAAGACATTGATTAAACATACATGTGTACCAAACATTAAAGCTTTATCTTTAAAATTGTGGCTGTGGGAGTCTTTTGCGATTTGCGGGGGTGCGGGGGGGTGTATCCGAAATTTGAAATAAACTTGATCTACGTATGGTATACACGAACCTTCATGCCAAGATTGGTGTCTCTAGCTCTTATAGTCTCTGAGATCTGTGTGTTCATACGGACAGACGGACAGACGGACATGGCTAGTTCGTCTCGGCTGTTGATCCTGATCAAGAATATATATAGTTTATATATTCGGAAATGCCTCCTTCTGTCTGTTACACACATTTGCAGTACTTTATAACTCCCTTTTTCCCATTTTTATGGGAACAGGGAGTAAACAGTTGTGAAAAATAAAAAGGTGCAAGCAATTGATGAAGAAGCTCAAACGGGCAGCATCAGCAAAAAAAAAAAACATGTAAGAAAAGATACTTTCGGAACGCCAAGTAGACAAGTTTCTTTTTATAAAAACTTAATACATCCTTACCAATTTTTCTTATGACAACTATAAGATATACTCGCCCGATTTTGGTTCAACTTGGTCAACATATATGGAAAATGATAACACAGAGTACTACTTGGGATGTGGAAGAAGCAGAAATGGTACAAGAAGTTTTTCTTTAAAGCTAAACTTGTATATATTTGAGCACAACTGTACTGGTTGTACTCTCTTTTCTTTTAAATGTAATAATCATGCTCCTAATCGAAAGTAATTTGGTTCAGGAAGCAAAACCTATACAAATTGTGAGCAGTATTTTTAAAGATTTCTAAGGGTATCCTCTAAGTCCCGATTTTTTTTCCAATTTAAATATGTCTTTTATAATCTTGGTTAAAAAACAAGTCCACTGCTCGGACATTTCAATCGTGAACCGTAATTTTCTGAGCTGATAAAAAATTATTTTTTATATTTTCCTTAAAAATATTTTTTTTTAATCTGTAAAAATTTTGTTCTTGTTCTTATAAAATTTGTTAAAACTTTATATAAATGAACGTTTTCTAACTGACATATGTGACTCATTGCCAGCTCTTACTGTAATTGTTACAAAGCTGAAATTTTCACAAAAATTAAATAAATTAATTGAAATTAAAGTGTATAAAAAGCAAGAATTGTAGGAAATTCGGTGTAGAAATGTGGGAGATTCTCACAAAATTGTTAATTGTAACTTCCATAGTATTTAACGCTCCCATTAACAACTCTAAGGATATTTTTCTTACAGCGACGAACTGTTGATAAACCAGTTTCGATTTCTCAAGTTGAGGCTAAATGATAAATTTGTGAATGGAAAAAACATTATCTTGTTTTCCAGCCTTACATAAAAAATTCTGGCTGTCCTCCTATCCTAATGCTTGACTTCTGTGTGTTAGTAATTAAAGAAGAACAAGTAAGAATACTCTAGTCAAGTGTGCCCGACTACGAGACTCCCTGCTCCCAACTTGTATTTTAAGCAGTTCAGCGGCAACGCAAGCAAGTAGCGCACTTAACTTGTCCAGTGCATGTCAAACTGTTGTTTCTGCCTGCTGAAACGGAGGTAATAGATTCTTCCATAACTTTGGGGCTATTTATTCGATCGTGTTGAAATTTACGCAACCTATCAACATTGATTAAACATATATGTGTACCAAAAATCTAAGCTATATCTTTATAATTGTGGCTGTGGGAGTTTTTTTGCGATTTGCGGGCTTACGGGAAATTTGAAATAAACTTGATCTGCGTATGGTATACAGGAACCTGCATGCCAAGTTTGGTGTCTCTAGCTCTTCTAGTCTCAGAGATCGACTCGATCATACGGGCAGACGGACAAACGGACATGGCTATATCGACTCGGCTGTTGATGCTGATCAAGAATATATAGTTTATATAGTCGGCAATGCCTCTTTCTGTCTGTTACACACATTTGCAGTAATAAATAGCTCCGTTTTTCCCATTTTTAATGGGAACATGGAATAAAAAGTACTGAAGGACACACATCCTACGGGTTTCAGTGCCCAAAATATAAGAGGGCATGATGACCATTAAATGTATTTTCCCAGGGCTTATCATTTAAACAACAGATGATTTCGACTTAGCTACCATTACGAAAACCATTCAAAATTGAGAAAACATGTTTTTCAAGTTTCTTTCTGTTTTCTCTGGCAGGACTTCAGCCGGAGCACTGAAAAGCCGGCCCTTAGAAAAACATCAAAAAGTAAGCAACTCTGATAGTTTTTATACTGTTTCCAAAAAAAAGATTATATAGGGTTTGTGAAATGTCCGTGTGTCTATCTGTCCGTCTATCTGTATGAACTCAGTTTGTTTTCCACAGTTTTGAAGCTAGAGCAACCAAACTTGGTTTACATGTTGGTATATACCATAGCCAGACAAAGTGTGAAGATCGGCCAGATCAGACTACTATATCTTATAGGTTCGATAGGAAGAATCGGTTGAAAATAAGTTTTTGTATAAAAAACTGTTTTGTTTTTCAAGATAACTTAGCCAAACTAACTTTGCCTAGGCTTAAGGACAGTTTATAAGTTTGTAAGAAGTCTTAATACAAATTTAATGTTTTAAACGTACAGAAAACAGTGTATATCGCTGTCTTAGAACACGACTGCAACGTTCTTACTTGTTTAAATTTAAAGTTCAAGAAGTTTGTGATGAAAGTTCTTTGAGTTATGTTGTTCAAGGCTCAAAAATCCCTGCCTTCCAAAACTTTTGCATATTTCCATTTATTGCACTCGACTCATATTTTTATGTGTTGAATAAACATCAATGATTGAAACTAAATTACTGAAATGTGCACATTTATAATAATACATGTATTCCGATAAGTTTGAATTATTGATAAAGTATACGAGTATCTTATGGTTTAAAATATACTCCGACCATTTTTAGAAATTGTTCTATCCCCTCTTATGATTAGCTCGCAGACGCCCCTAAACAGGGCGTGTCACACAAAAAATGAATGTTCTCATTTTTTACTAAAGAGCTAACAACTTCATTATTTGCCAATCGATTTTGATGAAATATCCTTTTTTTTTGTTTGAAAAGAATTGAGCTATAGACTCAAAGAAAGAAAGAGCTTACCTTTTAGAAAAATCGAAAAACTAGTTTTCTCCGTTTACCTCGAAAACGAGCTAGCGAACATATTTTTTTTTGTTTTTTTTTTTCAAACTCAGAGACTGGTTTTACATAAGAAAAATATAGTGGCTGTTCTAAGCACATTGTGCTGTTGCATATTGTTATTGGACCTACTTAATTTATTTTCCATATGTTTACTTATATATGGGCATTTCGCCGGGTCGCGAACGTACGTTCGTACGCGTTTAATGCAAAAAAAAAAAATTTAAAAACAACATTTGTGAAACTTTTTTTTTGCTTTTCGATAGCATTTTGTTATCTCTTTGCTTAGAGTAAATGATGGGGTTTATCGAGTTTTCATTTTCATAATAATTGCAAAAAACATGTGGTCGCGAACGTACGCAAAATAGAAGTCGACTTTGGCTTAATATAGTAAAATGCAAAAATCTGCGAATTGGGATGGAACAATCTAATGCGATAACTTTGGATAACTAATGAATTCATGTAGCTTTCTACCGAGTCTATTCACAAGAAAATATATCCTTTTTTTTTTTTTTTAATTGAATTAAGTACTGGTTGCGAACGTACGGGTCGCGAACGTACGATTTTTCCATTGACTTTGCACTTGAATATTAACAGTTAAGCTAGGTTAAATGAATCGCTTATCATATTTGTTAGTTAGTGCTTGCTGTTATTGAATGTTTACGAAATTGCTTTCATCAAGTATCATCTCATATGACAACATAAAGATTAAAGAGAAAACGGTCTAAAAATGAGCCAAATAAGTGAAAAAAGCGATTTTTGCAGATTGCAATGGATTTGCTCATGATAGTTATTAAACTAGCTTGTAAATTGTTAGATTTCATCAATATCTAACAATTTACATCAATTAAAGCATTTAATTCAGAAGTAATAGGTACTAATAATGACTTTCAAGTTTTTGGAGCTGGTGGACCTTTTTTCGGAAATGTCATATGTATATATACTTAAAAAAAAAAAATTTAATAATTAAACTTTGCCTTAAGTATATAACATTCGTTGTTATTATAAAAATATTTATTTTTATATTATTAAATACAAATTAAAGTTGAACTTTACCTTATAAATTGTTACTTTTCCCTTAATAATGTTTCATGTTACTTTTTCTCAGTTGTTTTAATTTTTTGCTGAGTTGAAGTTGTTAGTTTTAAATGTTAACACGGTTAACGCGGTTTGTTTTATATTTCTATATTAAATTTTTACATTTGTATGAAATAAAATGTTTTTGAATCTGTTTGTTTCTTCATGTATATTGAACACGTTCGTTTGAACTATTATGTTTTCAAAGTGGCCTGTCTCTCGCTCTTTGCCAACGCTGTGTGTGTCTATCAGTTTTGTGGCATGTGCTGCTTTGCCTTTGTCTTTAATTTGACGCTTTTTTTCTGTTGGATGCCATTTCTGTATATATAATTTCAGCTGCGCATTTCATGTTTTTATTGCTTTCATATCCTTTGCGAGTTTCTTGTTATTTATTTATTTATGTCTGTATGGAGCATACACTTACCTACTTACTGACAGCGTACCGCCCCTCAAGCCAAACACCATCCCACACCCGAACCCACTTCTACGCCCTCATTCAGCTGGGCTGTGCCTTGGTTTAGACTGGTTTGGCTTGGTTTGGTTTGGTTTCATTTTAACTCATGCCAACTTACCTCCAATGCAGAAGCGCAAGGGTAGGAGCTTCAACCAAAAAAAGAAAAACCCGAGCGCAATTCTAATGGGAATTTAAAATTTTTCACCATAAAGATGTTGCTGTCTGTTCATGACTCCACCTCCCAGTACTACTTCTCTACACAGTAAAGTTCCTGTCCAGTTCTTGTTTCTTGCATAAAATAAAATTGCATTTTTTGGTTTTTTTTTGTACTCCGACTCCGACTCTGTCTCTGCCTCCATCTCCGCCTGCGTCAATTGCTACTGCTTTATGGCTGGACACAAAAAATTGCTGCCTCAGCAGCAGCAGCAGCAGCAACTACAGTTGCTGCCACTCTTCTTCGAAACGGGTTTTATCTTGAGCTTTGCTTTTTATGCCGTTGAATTCACAACTCTTCTCTCCACTTTCCCCCACTCTCAACTCCCCCTACCCCCCAGCACTCGCGAATCACAATAGAAAATCGCAATTCGTATTTTTAGAGCAACATGAAAATTTATGATACATTTGCCACTTCGAGTTTCGTCACATTGCCCACTTTATTTGGGCAGAGAAGGCATGGCTCTTAGCTCGTTTGTGTTTTTGGTTAGCCTGGTCTGGTCTGGTCTAGCTATGTAAATAATTCCTGTTAAACAAAATGTTGATAAATTAAATATTGTATTGTTATTTCATCTTCGAATACCTGAAGCTCATTTCAA
Organism: Hirtodrosophila cameraria; assembly: GCA_949708635.1. Lineage (NCBI taxonomy): Eukaryota > Metazoa > Arthropoda > Insecta > Diptera > Drosophilidae > Hirtodrosophila > Hirtodrosophila cameraria. Next base: position 17,324,212 of record OX453090.1, read on the forward strand.
TTAACTTATTACTTGGGGGAATGCATATCAACACTGTTAAATTCACAAAGATCCGTGTATTTCTTCATCTTCATGTAATGGCTTTAAATATGCGTGATTGTTTTGTTTTATTCATTTATCTTCACTCTTAATGATTCAAGGGGTACAAATGCTTGTCAATAGTTTTCCATTCCGATTTTTTGTTTGTAGCACAATGGAAACGGAGCAGACAAACAAGCATAAAAGCGAATGGAAACAGAATGGAAATGGAAGTGGTTAAGGGAGAGCACGACGGGGGTGAGAGATATGGGAATAAAGCTGCCTTTATCAATTTAATCTGTGAAATATTTCCGAAACATTTGCCATTATATGTGCATTAGTAGCCACAGTTTCCTCTTTGCCCGTTGGTTAACTGTAATCACTCTCGTATTTTTGCTGGCGGCGTCATGATCCTCCTACTCGACACGCCAGTTCGACGCCAATGAAAAGGAAAATGGCCTGCCTGAATTAAAAAGGAATGGAATAGAAATGAAATGATGTGAAATTAACGGAGAAAAAAAGGAAAGGAAAGGAAAGGAAAGGAAAGGAAAGGAAAGGAAAGGAAAGGAAAGGAAAGGAAAGGAAAGGAAAGGAAAGGAAAGGAAAGGAAAGGAAAGGAAAGGAAAGGAAAGGAAAGGAAAGGAAAGGAAAGGAAAGGAAAGCCTAGACCAGAAACTATATTCACAGTAGCATTTTTTGGGTTGGTCTATTACCAGGCGGAAACTGCTTATCACACATTTTCACACAGCCACGCAAATTCACAAAAGTACAGCAAACAAAATACAATACAAAAATGAAATTTAAAAAAAAAAATAGAAAACAAAAAAAAAGATGTATAGCAGAAAGAAAGAAGTTTGCTTGGGTGCTTCTGCCTGCCTGCTGCTAAAGTAATAGCGCACAAAGAATGATGCGTATACATGATTTCCGTGCGGTTGATTTCCCTCACAGTGCTCTGTTCGGGTTTATTCATCTCCACTCCACCCCATTCCTTCTAGCCTTCCTCGCGCTCTCTTTTAGTTCTCTTGTCCCTGCTGGTGTCTGCAACAGCAGAGAACTATTTGCTTGGGGATTTAGTTTCTCGTACCTTTTTGTGCGTATACGTAACATCTTAACTACATGTTTTGCGTGGCTACCACCACCATCATCATCACCGCCGGGCGGGCCTTAAGTGCCCGCTGCAGTCGTCCTCGTCGTTCTCGTCGTTCTCATCGTCCTTTTCGTTCTCATCGCTCTCATCGTTCTCGTTGCCATCTAAACTGGCAGCTGCCTGAAGTAGCATGTAATTCATCTTATTCCCTAAAGACATCGCCGACGACGACACAGACGAGAATGAGGACTAGGAGCCGGACTAGACCGTCGGTGTGGAGTAGAAGCATAAGGCTGCTACAAAACCTGGACACTATAGCATACAATTCTGGCTCTGGCTCTGGCTCTGCTCAACTCTGTTCCGTCCTGTCCCGTCTCTCGAATCGCTTGTAGATATGAGCCACAGGCACTGGCACAGGCCAAGGAATTGCTGTCGTCGCACTGAGCGTGTCTCCATTGGGACATAAATGGCATTTGGTTTAGCTCAGCCGGACCGCAGGATGACGAGGCACGCGCCTCATTACGTTGAGTCGTTACGTGTCGAGTTCGAGTTCTTGTTCCTGTTCCAGTTGTTGCTAACATTCCCTTGCCCCCCTGCCTCCTGCTTTAAGTTCAGCCGCATAAAATGCGTAATGAATTTTAGATTTAATTTCTATAGCTGAAAAAGAAGTTATGGCCTACCAGACTCATCTGCCCCACTAGCTCATAGACATGGACACCTTTTCGCACGGTCCTTTCATCAATTTATTTATAGTATGGATGTTACGAGCAGCAAAACATTTACGCCTATTGCCTGTAAATAGTTTTAAGCGTAGTCCTTTACTCTAGAACCTAGACCCAAGAATTACTGTAGACATCGTTCGATACAAAAAAAAAAAAAAAAGAAACAAATGAAATCGGCACGCCGCAGATATACACTTGCAGCAAAGATTTGCATAAGAAAACTTATTTTTCAACTGATTGTTCCTATTGCAGCTATAAGACAGAGTGGTCCGATCAGGCCAATTTAACTATAGGTACTACCCACAATAAGAAGAAGCATCTGTGCCAAGTTTTATCAAGATAGCTCTAAAACACAGTTTTGAAAAACGCATATAAACAGTCGGACAGACGGACATGACGGACATGACGGACATGACGGACATGACGGACATGACGGACATGACTCGGCTGTTGTTTTTCAAATTTCATAGGAAAGTGCTTTTTACACCCTTGCAGAGGGTATTTGGCACGCCGCAGATAACATTTCTTTCTTGTTTTATATGCTTCACAATAATCAACTTATTTAAGTAAAGTTAATTAGGAGTTTGAATCAATTAAATCTCACTGCTTTTATTCACAATTCACTTAACAAAACTAAATTGTCTGTTGCGATCTTTACGCACTTGAACCGCGCTCTCTTTTCTATCCAATGAAACAACCCATGTCCAGGTTTAGGCAAAATAAAAAATTAAAAATAAAGAAAAGCAAAATAAAAACATTAAGTTGCAGGAGCCAAAAAACCAAAAACTTAACTGCAGTGTGCAATATTTTTCATTTAGGGTCGCTGGCGAGGAGAGGGGAAGTTGTGGCTTGACCAAACTTGGTATACATGTTGATATATACCATAAGCAGACAAAGTTTCAAAACATTGTTTTTCCCAAACTAGTAGAACTGGCCCAACCAAATTTAAATTGATGGTCAAATTTGAATGATTTTTACCAAAAATAGAATTGCCGCTCTCACTTCCGACTCCCCAAAGATGCAAAAAAGAGAGTATATCGCAGTCGGGTGTACCCCACAACAACGTTCTTACTTGCTTATATTTTACCCAACGCTCTGTGGCCCAACTGCCAGTATAATTTTTCTTGCTCCTAATACCCGGGAAATGCAGACAAAAAGTAAAAAACATGCGGCAAAGCGACAGAATCTAAAAGAAATGAAAAGATGCTAGAAAATAAACGAAAATTTTCAAAAACTGCTTGTACAAAGTTCCTTAACCCCAAGTGGTTGCCGCACTACGATGCCCACCACGCTAATAGTATTTTCCAACATTTATTTGCAAAATAAGATGAAAAAAAAACAAACAAAAAACGTTGGGAAAACTCGAATTGAAAATTGTAGGCGAGATGGTAAGGAAATACAAAATGGCTTTTTTAATAATAAAGCAAAACTACAGGCACTGAAAGACTGAGAAGGGAATAGAAGCAGGCTGTGGGCGTGGCAGTAAAATGCATTTAGGTAAACATTGGGCTGCGGTGGGCGTGCCAGCCTTGCTGGCTGCCGCCCAATTGACGTAAATCGTGGCACAAGTTTTTTGGCAGCCAAATGACTGCGGCTAAGCTGCTTCGCAAAGGTCAGCAAACTGAGTAAAAAAAATTAAATACGTAAGTCTGCAGCCCTGCTAAACACCCACCAAGAATTCGGGAAACGCAGTTGGCTTTTCCTTGACATTCATATACGTCGACTGTGCTCTCAGTTGGGTGACAAACAAATAGCATCTAAATTTGAAACGTCTTACATCGAATACAGTTTCTCGTCTTTTAAGCTTCTCTGGCCGGCAATTCCGAGAAGTGAGCTTCACAATAAAAAAGGTTTGTGTCTTTAAGTGAGTGTGTGTTTGTACACCTTAATAGCAGACCTTACTTAAGCCCTGCAGCATGGATGAGCAGCCACCGCAGCAGATCAGTTTTGAACGGGACAGCGCTACAATTATCATTAATAATGCCGATTCTACATCGGGTTCCACATCAGGTAATAATATTAACGCAGCTGCTTCCGATGATGGCAGGCCTGGCGTTTCCGGTGTCCATTTACTTCTCATGTGCCTGGATACGGAGCGGCATGTCCGATTCCATGAGGGCGTTGTTGACAACGAGGGAATGGATCGACGCAAATCCAAATGCTGCTGCATTTATCGCAAGCCTCATATATTTGGCGAGAGCTCCTCGTCCTCAGATGATGAATGCGAGCATTGCTGTGGTCATCCTGAGGTGCGTCTACGCAATCGTCTAAAGAAACAGCAGCAGCAGCAGCAGCAGCAGAAGCAACAGCAACAAACAAAGCTTTGTCAGTGCAAATGCCATTGTCATCATGGAAATCAAAGCCAGCATAATCAGCCTCATCCTGCCACAACTCAGGATGACACCACCATCAAAGATACTGAGGTTGCTGGTGACGCTGGTAATGTCAAGGCTCAAACGGGTCAACCAATTAAATCTTTAGCGCTCGTTTCTAAATCCTCACAAGCTGTGCAGCATTGAAGACCCAAAACTGACTCTGCTCAGATTCAACACAATTTGCAGCCATATATACATTGTAGTTTAAATATTTGACTGCGTTTTCGGCAATTGTTCATATTAAAATTAAATTGTTTTGTCTCAGATATATAAGGTTTTTATTTTTCGGTCTTCAGAAGAAATTTGTTTCTGCGTTTAAACAAAAAACAATATTTTTCAAGTAGCAAACTCGAAGCCTAACTAGGCCTGCAAAGTTCGTTTCTTTTATATAAAGTTTCGGCGAACTTCAAGAATTTCAACATCAAAAGAAGTAAAGTTGTAATCGAACAGTTTTGTGAATGAAATATTTACTAAAAACTTCAAACCTTCACTAACACTATGCAGCAGCCAAATGTACCAAGAACACCCACTATAATTTGCTTTTGTAAAATCAGTCTCTGAGTCCGAAAAATAAAAAAAAAACAAGATAGAAATGTTGTCTTCGGCGTGCCGAAGATATATACCCTTGCAGAAAAGATTTGCATAAGAAAACTTATTTTTCAACCGATCGTTCCTATGGCAGCTATAAGATATAGTGATCCGATTTTGATCAACTTTGGTCAACATATGTGGAAAGTGCTTAGACATAGTGAGTTTGGTTGAGTTATTTTTAAAAACAAAAAAGTTTTTCATACCAGCAATCAAAAAGTTTGGAATAAAGCAATGATGGGTGACTATTTTTGGTTCCTCAAAAACAATCTAATATTTTACCCAAAAAGAGATGCAGCACGAGTTTAGCTAAATTTTAGATTATTCCTTACTTAACTTTATATTTAATAATATTTTCAATAAAAAAAACTTATTTATTAAAGCATTACAAATCATTGTTATTGACAAAATTTCTTTCGAAGGAAATGTATATTTAAATCGATAAATTTGAGCAAACTCTTTAGTATTACCGGAATATCGCCTCAACAATGAGTCCGATTTAATAATGATGTAGTGATTGGTAGCATTCCTTATGGCCTTTCATAAAAAGTCAATTTATTTAAATTTATTTATTTCTGGTGATATTTACATTTTTCTAAAGTTACTTTCGAAGCTATTGAAAAAACAGTATTTTTTGAATATCTAGAAAACGATCACACTTTTTTAAATTTTGACTTCATTTTCGAAATCCGGGAATAACCTAAGGAATGACTCTAAAATTTTCAAGATTCGAGCATTTTTAGAAAGTGTTCTACCCTCTCTTATGACTAGCTCACAGACGCCCCTAAACAGGGCGTGTCACACAACAAATGCAAACCTCCTGTTTGGTGGTTTTGAAAACCTGTCTGCTAACCGAACCTTAAGTTTTTCCTAAGGTTCGAACGTCCGAACCGATTCAATTCGAAAAATTTTGAGGTTTGCAGCCTTGAAGAAAACAACAAATTTTTTCCAGTTCAGTTCATGATTGATAGTTGCATTTCTTAAGTACAAATAAGTCTCAAAAATTATATTTCAAGATCATATCATTGATTTTAAAGACTTTGTGGTTGCTTTAATGTGTGTGTACATTCATTAGCTTTTGGCTAGGCCAAAGAAAGTCACAAAAAAAAACTAGGCTGGATCGGCAGATAGCCAGAAGAAGAGTAAGGGCCACAGCTGGTACATGGCAGCCATTAGTCAACGCCATGCCACGCCCCCAATTGAAGCAAGCGCCCTCTATTGATTGATTATGCTGTCTGCGCGAACTTGTAAATAGATTAATGAACTGTTGCTGATGCACTCAGTGTGTCCAACTGCAGTGCACTATGGGGAATTCGACCAGCTTTTGTGGCCAAAACTCATTTTTTAAAAGTTTGAAATTAAGCGATATTATATTTTGAACATGACATAACATAACGTCAAATTGTTAGGTTGCAAACCAGAAATTTTAGCATTATCAAATACTGTTAGAATAACAGCTGTTAAACACAGATGTTTCAATCGAAAAAATATGCTTGCAAAACCTGCATTTTTGTGACGAATTTCTGTTTAGAATTTCGCAAAATAAGTGTCACTTTTAAAATAAATTTTTGATAAGATCTTATCAGCGTGGCTTGTTCTATGTGTCGGTATAACTTCTTTTTTTTTTAGAAACTCAATGTTTTGTCTGAGATATTGTGTTAGTTTCTGACACGTCTCAAAGCAAAATTCTGTAAGCAAATTTAAACTTTGGATTGCGTTTTAAAGTTTTGTTTAAATTTGTTTAAAATTCTGCTACCAGATCTTCATAGGATCATCAATTATCTGTTCAAACCAGTTAACTTTGTATCCCCGTTCGTCCCCGTTCTATTGAAAATCCATTTTTAGAAAACAGCCTAAGTGACCGCAAATTCGATTTATTTGATTATATAATGTAGTCAGCCGATTTTTATCAAACTTGGTCAGCATGTGAGAAAAATAGAAATAATAAGTAATGAAGAGTTTGGATGAGATATCTTGGGTAATACAAAAGTTTTTCATATAAAACTTTTAATATGTGAGTTTGGTTGAGATAGATTAAGAAACAAAAAAGTTGTTCACACAAAATCAGATTTTTGTGGGCGGTAAAATGTGGTGCCACACCCATTTTCTCAAAAACACTTTATAACGATATTAGAAACGTAATTCAATATACCAGACCCAAATTATACTTTTAATCTTTAATCTTATTAATTTTGGCCACAAAAACTGGTCAAATTCCCCATAGTGCAGTGGGATAAAGGATATTTGATGTGGGATATGTGGAATGCCTGCATGTCTGCTGCAGTCCTGCGAGTCATGGCATGGTTGCTGGCAATTGGTGGGTTGTGGGATTGTCGGGGGCGAGGGGTTGCCCCAGCGAATATTTCAACTTTGACACATGTGGCAGCTGCAAGCAGTCGCCAATGCAATGGGGCAATACGAAGCAGCAGTCTAGGCCGATTCAAATGATGGAATCGTGTGCATGAATATCCCCGCATATCCTTGCATGGCATGGCACCAATTCGCAAAGACCAGAGCACAAAATAAAATAAAATGGCAAAAAATGGAACGAAACGTTCTTGTTTGTGTTCCGCGCCGTACCGCGCTCTCCTTTTCTTTCTTTCTTTCTCTATGTTTTTTGTATGTTTTTTTATTTTGCCAAGCTTTGAACCCTTTCCGACTCTGCTGAGTGTGTGTGTATATGTGTGCCATTAAGCCACATTTTAATATGTGTTGGTATGTTACTGTGTGGCGTTAGTCGTTTTTATGAGGTCTCTTGGCGCTTGATTCCGCGGCCCAAATGCTGCCAACCGCATTTGAAGTGGCTGGTGGAAATGAAATACGCCAGAGCAAACAGTTACCACAGTTTGCATAACTTATATACACACACACACACATACATAACTATGTATGTACTTTTGTCATATATACACAGATCCATTGGACATACAAACAATCTACCCTTATAACAACAAAAAAAGATATATGAAAAAAATAAAAGGACACAGCAGATTTGGTAACTTGGTCAATGGGTCGCCTTGTCGGAATTCGAAATATCTGGAGTTTTGTAATTTTTGGTTCGATGGTAGGAATACATACCAGACAATTCACTATCCTTCCTTCGATTTGGGAAACAGAGATTTCACTCAAGTTGTGTAGTATTTTTATAGTCTCTTTTAAAATAAACATAACTGTCTCATTGAAAGCTAGAAGAACGTGGCAGCTGGTTTCTCCCGACTGTGGTAGATGGGGGAGATGTGGCGAAGGCTTAACACTTTGTATTTCAGTGAAAGTTTATTTTTAGAAAATTGTCAACAATTTAATTAACACTTTGTATTTCAGTGAAAGTTTATTTTTAGAAAATTGTCAACAATTTAATGACACGTTTAATTTAATATAAAAGTTTTTTTTTCGTATCTTAAGTGTAGGTTCTCTCTGTGCAGTTAATTAATGCTGTAACAAAATACTATTTCTGTAGTAAACTTCTTAAACACAATAGTAAAGTTTAACGAGACTATTTTTATTGTTATTTTAACAATGGAAGCGATTACTGATTGCTACATGTGGATAGTGAGAGTTACAATTTTTATTGTAAATTTAGCCATATTGCCACAGTTAATAAACAAAAACATAAGGCATGATGAAATTTCTACAAATCTCTAACCTATACATTTAAATGCAATTTTTTTGTTGTGCGTTTCATTGATTGTTCTCAGTATATAGTTATATTTATTTTTATTAAATTATAATTTATCTAAGAATTGAAACGTTTGTATATAAAATGACAACATGCTCCGCTGTTTAATTTAATGTTGTTTTCAGTGTATCGTTTGCCGTTCAATACCCAATTTCATCTATGTCTATGCTCCCAAAAGTTCTTACTGCCAAATGATGTCCTTGCTGGCATACCTTAAGCCAGGCTCAGCTGTCAGTGCGAATGTTATCCTGTTTTTGGTTGCCATTTTCCTCCTCCTCGCACTGATGAAGTTCAACCCTCTTTCTCTCTCTCTGTCTCTCTTTATTCTGCAGCTCTCCTTTCCGTTTGCTTTAAAATGCGCCCCATAAATAACAATAATGACAGGTGCTGCCAGCCAAAAAACAAAGTGAATGCCAAATCGCAATCACAATCACTGGCAAGCCAAGCTGTGACTGTTTCTTCTCTTCCCAACCTCTCCGCCCATATCTGCTTCAACCGATGCCTTCTTCCCTAAAATTCTGTCCACCACTTCCTTGTCTGCCTCAGCGCAAAGCAATTGAATCGCTTGTAGGCTATGAATATGTCGATTTCAAAAGCAAACTGACAGTCAAACGAGAAAGCAAAGATACACACTTATATACTCTTGCAGAAAAGTTTTCCATGTGCTTCAATGACAGATATAAGAAAAAGTCGTCTGATTTTGATCAAATTTAATAAGAAGATACTTTAACGCAAAACAGGTAAATTTGGATGAGAAAGCTTACGAAACCAAAATTTTCACTTACAAAAACTAATGTTTCAAACCGATTGATCTAATGGCAGCTATAAAATAAAGTATTCTGATTTGGTTGCAATTTTGTAAAGATATTGAGATAAAGCTCAATTTCTTGTTCGACTCAGCTGTTGATTCTTATCAAGAAATTATATACTTTATATGGTCGGAGACGTTTCCTTCAATGCGTTACATATTTCGTGGCAAAATTACAATACCCTCTACAAGGTTAGGAAAAAAACTGGAAAAATTGCAGTTAAAAGTGGTCGATATGCTACATATACTGTTTCCAATGATTACCCTAATTTGCCGGTTATTGTTTTAAACTATTTTCTTATCATAATAAAAGACGAGCTCCAATTTTTCTTAAATCAAAAAAAAAATTTTAAATTTATTGAAGTTATCAGAAGATTTTTCTGATTTAGGCTGATGGAAAGCCTTAAATATACTCGTCTCTCTTTTTAAGCAAAGTATAAAAACCCCATCATTACCCAAAAATAGCTCAAACAAGTAGGAGAGCTCTAGTCGAGTGTGCCGGACTCCATGACTCCCTGCTCCCAACTTGCACTTCAAGTGGTTCAGTTCTTAACTTTTCCACTGCATGTAAAACTGTTTTTTCTGCCTACTGAGACGGGGGTAATAGATTCTTCCATAACTTTGGTGTTATTTATCCGATCGTGATGAAATTTACGCAACTGATTAATATTGATAAAAGAAATATGGGTAAAAATAAAAGCTTTACCTTTAAAATTGTTGCTGTGGGAGTTTTTTGCGGGGGTGCGGGGGGCTGCATCCGAAATTTAAAATACCTTCTTCCCATTTTTAATGGGAACATGGACTAAAAAGTCCTTCGGATTAGGCTTCAGAATAGCTCATGCCTCTGCTCCTATTTCCTTCATTCTCAAACCTATTTCTATCAAGGCAGTTTGACAGCGTTTTTACTCCCTGTTCCAATTAAATGTTGATATAGCCATGTCCGTCTGTCTGTCTGTCGTTATGTCCGTATGAGAACACAGAACTGTGGAAAAGATCTGCGTTCATACGGACGGACAGACGGACATTTCACAAACCCAGTGTACTCCTTCTTCTTTTTAAAAAAAAATTAAAAAAAGAGTATAAAAAGCTCCCACAGCCACAATTTTAAACACAAAGCTTTGATTTTTGGTGCACATATATGTTATATCAATGATGATCAGCTGCGTAAATTTCATTACGATCGGACAACAGGCATCAAAGTTATTATTGAATCTATTTCCCCCATCTCAGCAGGCAGAAACAGTTTGACACGCACTGGACAAGCTAAGTGCGCTGCTTGCTTGCGTTGCCGCTGGACTGCTTGAAGTGCAATTTGGGAGCAGGGAGTCTCGTAGTCGGGCACACCCGACTAGAGCATTCTTATATGTTTTCGTTTTAGCACCAGTTTTATTTGCATGACGTGTTTCATAGCTGTGTATGTGTTTACAGTTCTTGTATTCTTTTTTTTGTAAATCATTTAAAAGCACTTAATTGGAAATTAAAAAGAACTTATTCACTTTGGCACATTTTTCTGCTTTACAAAAGTGGGGCCATAACAACAATAACAACAACACCATTTGAGTATTTTATTCGTTTTGCGACCCTCTTTTGTCCTTCGTCCACTCAAGTTGGTGTTATTTTTGCGGTTTCTCTCATTATTTGAGTCAGGATCTGGGTCGGGCGAAGTTTGCAGACCACAGTCCACAATAATGCACAATAGTCTACAATGGTCCACAACAGTTTGTATTTGGTACCACTTCGTTTGCCCCTGTTTTGCCCCCTGTTGACCAGGCTTTAATTGTTGTTTGTACTGCCTTTGCTTAGCCATTGGATCGGGTCCATTCGTCCTCTTTGGCATTCGTCCTGTCTGACTAACGAATTGTCTGTCATTGTTACACTGTTACATTTTGCATATTTTACCTCAATATTATGTAGTATTTTGCATTGTTCATTGTTACCCCAGACCAAGACCCAAACCTAGACCCAGATACATTGGGCATTATGACCAAAAGGTGTCGGCAGCTTTGTGAGTGAATCAACAATGGGCAAAATTGGATAGTAGAAAACACATACATACATAACCAAAAGCAATTCACACACAAATCTTCAAGTCGACGAACTACCTCCTTGTGGTTCCCTCTGGATTATAACCTAACACCCATTGTGGGCAAATTGAAGCTCGCGGCGAGTTACCTAAACCGTTAAATTAAGATGCAAGAGGAGCCTCGGAACGAATTTGAACTAACTCTAAGCCATACTTGGTATTCCTGCGAAGCTTGCGCGTCTTTGCAGAATGACTTTGAGCTTTACCAGCAGCTCTTTCAAAGTAGGAAACGACCAATCCGTAACTTTTAATACCAAGCGAGGTCTCAGACAAGGAATCTTGCTGAATTATTTAGTCATTTTGTCAAAATATTAAAATTAGCATTTTATTTGTGTTAACATCTCAAGATAACTTCAAACTGTACATTTCTGTATCCAAAATGTTAAATAATAGGCCAATGTTAAACCTTACAGCTGTTAAAGTCAGCTGGTGCTCAATAAATAAATAAATGAAAAATAAAAAAAGATAAAAGAGAATATTGGGTTTGTGAAATGTCCGTCTGTCCGTCCGTCCGTCTGTCTGTCCGTCTGTCTGTCCGTTTGTATGAACGCAGTAGTTTTTCATAGTATGTTGATTATACCATAGGCTGACAAAGTGTCAAGATTTCAATTTTGTGTTGATTGTAGTAATATTTTGTATTTGTTCGTGTTCTATTAATATTTTGTAAAGTTAGCAATGTTCTCAATAGTCATTTCTTGGAAATAAATGTTACGCTTGCGGAGACATATAAAACGACGATAAGGGTCGATAAGTGTAAGTCCAACTGTATGTCGAAAAGCCACTAGTTGTGTCAATGTGCACTTTTCCACACAATCTTCGCAAATTAACTTTTTGCAGGTGCGGACTATGGAAAATACTGTACTTCCGGTTGGCTATTTTGGCAAAGAAGCGTCTGAATCACGCGTTTTTCACGACTTTTCTCTAGAGCTATCTTGATAAAAATTGACACAGGTGCTTTTTCTTTCTGCAGGTAGTACCTATATTTGAATTGGCCAGATCGGACCACTATAACATATAAGTAGCTGCCATAGCAACGAACGGTTGAAAACAAGTTTTTGTAGGAAAAACTTTTGTGTTTTTTAAAATATCTCAACCAAACTAATTATATATAAGTTAAAGCATGCTTTTCACATGTTGACAAAATTTTATAAAAATCGGATTACTATATCTTATAGCTACCATAGGAACAATTTCTTGAAAATTAGCGGTTACCCGGTGCGTGTGTGTATATGTGATGGTGGTGTGTGTATCATGTATGTGACTTTGTGCGTGAATCGTGTATGTGACATGGTGTGTGTATTGTGTGTGTTCTTATGCGCCCCCTACACACTTCATCCGTTATGTACCACCGTCGTCTTTTAATGGTATCCCGTGCGCTCGTACGCCTTCGTGCGCGTTCGCTTTGCGCGCTGTCGGTTTGTACGTTTGCCACACACGTAGCAACTTTTGACATAACATGGTTGTGCAACTTCACAAAATGGCGGCGGCTGGTTATCATTAAATAATTAAAAATAATTATTGCAGTGATTTTCATTATATAAATAAAGAAATTAAAGCAGGATAAATTTGAAATTAAATGAATATATTATATTAATAGAAATAAGAGTACATTTTGAAAAATAAAAGACAAAATTATTATTTTGTATTAAGTATATTTATGCCGATTGCTGATGTGCTATTGCTCCACAAAATTTTCGTCGTGTATTATAGTAATTGATTTTATTCACAATATGTTAACAAAAGGCGAAGGTTTCTAAAACCAGCGACACATGAGAGATCGCAGTTCTTTGAAATGGCGAAGAGCCACCTTGCGCAGCCGAAGAAACCGACACATATTTGAGTGCATGGTTTATATTTTCCGAGAGACGGATTCTGAGCATTAAACAGCACGACCGCGATCGACAGCGTACGACGGTCCACGAAGGCGTACAAGCGTGCTACACGAACGCAGGGGTAACAGTAAAAGACAAGGGTTGTACTTCCCGGATGCTGTGTGTAGTGGGCCCATAAGAGACCCATTATGGCTTTGTTTGTGACGTGCCCTGCTTTGCTTTAATGCCGCAACTGCCGCACAATCAGTTACAGTCTCAGCTGTCAATATATTGTTGACATTTTTCTTTATATTTTCATATCTCATGTATACGCACACGCACACACACATATTTATGGGCCATGTTTTGTTGCCCACTTTTTGTGTTTACTGCTTAAATCTGCCAATTTACTCGTTTACGTTTAGGCTTTGTGCCCAGCTTCTCGAAAAGGGGAGCCTTTCTTCTGGTTTGTCGTGATGTTTCTGTTGTTGTTGCTGCAAGCGTTGCCTTCTAGGGCTCTCATATGTGGGGTAACATGTATATCGTGACTTCGGCCTCTTCGTTTGAGAAATTAATATCTGTGTCATTTTTTTTGTTGCCCCCTTTTCCTTTTTCTTTTTTTGTTTTGGGTTAATAAGGCTAAATTGAGAGAATGTGCGACACACTTAATTATCATCATATTTACTGTCTTTATTTATAGCTGTATACGTGGGAGTGAGGGGCTATCATAGTATGAAGGGAGCCAAAGATTAAGAAAAAGTTATGTTTTTGTGCTTCTTACATGTATACTCTTGCAGAAAGTATTATAATTTTGTAACGAAATGTGTAAGGCATTGAAGGACACGTCTCCGACTTCACAAGGCATTTATATTTTTGATCAGCATCAACATCCATTATAAAATATACTAGCTTCCATAGGAACATAGGATCAACAAATTTAATCAAAATCGGAAAACTATATCTTAAAGCTGCCATAGGGACAACCGGATTAAAAATTAATTATTATAAAATAACTTTTTTGTTCCTCAAGTTATCTCAGGCGTATAAAACTACTCTCCGTCATAGTATGTTCCTGAAATGCTATGCAAATTTTATCAAAATCTATATTATATAGCCGTCATAGGAACCATCTATCGACTAATGCGATGCCATATGAACAACTTTTTTGCAAGGGTATTTATCTTCGGCAGATAAAGATGTATTTTCTTTTTTTTTTATTATTTTCGCGGTTCTATTTGGCACATTTTTATGATAGGTCATAACATTTGCATTTATTATTTATTATATAAATCTCTGCACAACGAGCACGAGAGATTGTGGCGTAATATATACACTATATATATTATGCAGGTGGAAGTATATACAATAAGATTGACCTTAAGGAACACTCTGAGCCTTGTATCGGACCTTATTCTTTTACATTTTTTCGTGCATATCTATCAACAAGTAAGGACGTTGCAGTCGGATGCACCCGACTGCGATATACTCTTTTTTCCGCCTCTTTGCAGAGTCAGAAGTGGGCGTGGTAATTGTATTTTTGCTTAAGTCTTTCAAGTTTTGCCATCAATCTTGACACTTTATCTGCCTATGGTATATATCAACATGTATACCAAGTTTGGTTGCTCTAGCTTCAAAACTGTGGAAAAAACCTGCGTTCATACAGACGGAAAGACAGACGGAGGGACGGACATTTCACAAGCCCAATATACTCATTTATCTTTTTTATTTCAAAAAAATTAAAAAAAGAGTATAATAATAAAACAATAAAGAAATGTTATGTTCGGCGAGCCGAAGATATATACCCTTGCAGAAAAGATTTGCATAAGAAAACTTATTTTTCAACCGAGGGTTCCTATGGCAGCTATAAGATATAGTCGTCCGATATGGCAGATTCTTACATATGTACTGCTTGCAGAAAGAACAAAGAATAAATAAATTAAATGAAATTTTGTCAATATATGTGAAAAGTGCTAAAACTTAGACATACAACATTTAAGCTAAATTTTCCAACTAAGTGTTTTAAATTTTCCAACTAAAAACTATTGGACTGTGGCTCAGCAACTGGAAAAATGTAAACAAGAAAGAAATGTTATCTTCGGCGTGCCGAAGATATATCTTCTTGAAGAAAAGTTTTTCATAAAAAAACTTATTATTCAACCGATCGTTCCTATGGCAGCTATAAGATATAGTGAATCGATTTCGATGAAATTTTGCAAACATATGTGTATATTATATATATCCATATTTTGCAAACATATGTGTTTAAACTAAGACATAGTGAGTTTTTTTCATATGTCAAAAACAACTTCTGCGCATAGTTGCTGCTTTTTAAAATATTTCAATAGATTCAGACAATTTCGAGGTTGGTCAGGCACATTTGCTTGAAGTGTTGGTAAGTAATTGTAAGGGTGTTTAATTTAATAAGTTGGAAAATATGTAATCTTAACACTTTATCTGTGTATGGTATATGCCAACATGCGTGCATGCCGACGGACAGACCAATGGACGGACTTTTCACTAGCACAATAACACGAAATTTCTTACATCTTTTTATATATTTCAAAATTTATATTTATATATCTCATGTTTCAAGTTCCTAGTTGTTTTATACAAATTAAAAAAAAAAACAAGAAAATTTCGATCAGTATGTGTTGGTTAAAATAAGTTTAAATATTGAAATATATTCATCTTAATGTTGATTTTATATTTGATCAATTATATGCCCAGCGGTGGAAATTAGAATGCCTGACTAAATCAACCTGATTTCTCGGCATTGCCTGTATAGTAGGACATCCCATACAAAAAGGAAAGCAAGCAGTATTGTAAATGCTCAGGCCTCAACATTACTTGAAACAATATATTTTTTCAGGCCTGAACCAACTGGGTGCTTTAAAGCCGTACCCACTAATCTAATCTCATTAAATAACTCGACAAAACTGTCCAGGCCATGGTATAGGCCTGGGTTTAATCAATCATTTACCTGCAACTTTGTAATTTAATTAAATGGCCTCTCAACATGGTTTCGGTATCAATTGATTTCCAGTTTTCCAGTTTTCCGCCGCCGACGCACCGGCCACAAAAATCGTTCCAACTACTTTTCATGGTTTGTAAATTCGATGTTTTCGGGTTTTTTTTTTTTTTATATTTTTCGAATAATGTTCCGCTTTTCTTGTTAGAAGTAACTTTTAGCATTATTGCTATTTGATTTAGATATTTCAACTCAAATATAAATATACTTATTAAATGTAGTACGTTCTTAAATAGTTTTAATTTGGTTTATGGCAAGGTTTTATATAGTTGGGTATATTCCCAGCTTAAATTCTGAGTGAACAACAATTTCACGCTTTGTTGAGATAGTTAAAACACCTTTGGGAAACTTTTGAATATAAATATTATTATAGAGTTAGTTGAATAGAAAATAGCCTAAAACAACAAAAGAAATATAATCCATCATCTAGAAAAGAAAGCATATCCATCATAATGTAATAACCACTGGGTTCAAGTTGACTAAGATATTTGCCTTACTCGGATGAGCTTTAAAAGTCTGTCCGCAAAGTAAAAGTCAAATAAAAATCACTGTGCCACGCTTGCTGGTAAAATTATGCCCAGTCAGAGACATGTTTAGCTGTTTGCGCAAACTTAAGACAATAGCATCAGCAACAGCAGCACTAACTACAACAAAAATAATGTTAGCTTCTTTACTGACACACAGGTGCACAAATGCCGAGCAAAAAGCATGGTACACAATTTACATAACAACAAATTTGTCAAAACTTGGAGCGCGGCAGGTAGCACGTGTCTTCATAAGCACATACATACATTATACACACGTATAATATACATATACCTATGGTAAGTAAGTATTTGAAGCATTTGTGGCAGTCAGGCAGCCAATGGACATGATAGTATTAAGAAAGTGTTTGCGCAAAAATTGTTGTGCAAGGGTCGTCGTCTCCATTTGCGACTTCTCTGTCTGGAGACTCTTTGCCAGGTAGTAAATGTATGCATGATCATGTCTGGATTAATTTAATGAAAGCACAGAAATGCAAGAACAACAGAACCAACAACCACATGAGCGAACAACAACGAAAAACGTGCAGCTGATGGCACAAAATGTTAACAACGAACGATGAGAAATTCTGTCATGACACGCTAAGACGCTGAAAACTTCTCCAAAACCAAACAAACACACACACACTCCCAGCGAGAATTCCTGTCTAAATCAGCGCTGAGTTCATACCCGATTTCTCGGAATTGCCATGAACATTTTCAGGACTGTGAAATCTCTTAATAAAAAAGCGAAACCGGAAGCGATACGGGAAAGTAGCCCTTACATCAGGAGCGAGAAGCGAATGCCTACGAGCATAAACGAACTTTCCCGAAAATTTCCGATGATGAATTTAAAAATAAAAGGGAAATATTCATATTTAATACATATG
Source organism: Hirtodrosophila cameraria (assembly GCA_949708635.1). NCBI lineage: Eukaryota > Metazoa > Arthropoda > Insecta > Diptera > Drosophilidae > Hirtodrosophila > Hirtodrosophila cameraria. The sequence continues at coordinate 17,341,819 of OX453090.1, forward strand.
TGTGTAATTGTTGCTTTCGTTTTAATATAGTCGGTAGCTCAGTGTGTAACACTGACTGTTGTTTGCACGGGTCGGGAGGTCCAGCGTTCGAATCCCACTTCCCACCGGATTGTTTTTTTAATTAATTATTATTTAGAGAATAGACCTTACGAAAGAAGGCCTTCTGTAAGTACGACATCTCCCATACAACAAAGAAACCAAGCAGTATTGTATACTTGTATATGCTCAGGCCTGAACATTAATTTTCAGGCCTTTTTTTATAAATTTTATTTCTTGACTGTAGTTAGAGCCACTCGACTTTACAAGGAATTGTTGTGATTACAATAGGCGTTCAAATATATAGGGTATTTAAAATATTTACAAATATAAAACTTTATAAGCTTTAAGGCAAGGTCCGAAGGGTGGCCTCTCTTCAGTCTTCTAAGTGCTGCTGGGACTCGGAGATCTCTGGCTAGAGAATTTGGTTGGTGACGTAACGTGACGTCTGTAATTGTATCGACTGGTGTGTCAGTTTATCTGGTCTCCCAGTTTTGTAAGTTTTAGGTTGCTTTCGATGGCGGAGCTGCGAGCATACCATGGGAGACCAGATAGTTTCCTAGCGGTCTTTGACTGTAGCTTACGTATCCGGTTTCGCTGAGACTTGGACGTGGAGCCCCAGACTTGGATTCCATAGGTCCAAGTTGGGAAAACCATGGTCGTGAACAACAGCACTTTCGTGCGAGTCCAGGCCTCGCATGCAGCGAGATAGTCCTGCACGTCGGCTGTTGCGATAAAGACGCATCCGTTGGAAGAAAGGATAGCAGTGTCATCCGCATGGGTCGCAGTCATTGTACTCTCCGGGAGTTCAACAGAAGTCCAGTTCGGTGAAGGCATGTCCGATGTGAATGTAGGGTAGAGGACAGGGCCAAGGACACTGCCCTGAGGCACTCCAGCTTGGATGTCCTTATTAGCAGAGTATTCTCCTCTTATAGCTACCAGGAAAGTGCGGTTGGAGAGAAATGATTGAAGGACAAAATAAAGCTCAGCTGGGTAAAGATGCTTCAACTCAAAATTTAAGCCTTCGTACCATACGTTGTCAAACGCCTGTTCAACATCGAGGAAGGCAACGACGCAGTACTCCTTGCGTTCAAAGCCGTTTAAGATGTGGTTAACCGTTCTATGAACTTGTCCACGGCATCCGTTTTGGCGTCTAAATCCAAATTGGTGGGCTAGTAGGACTCGTTCGACTTTTTCTACTGCCATTACTCTGTCTGTAAGTAGTTTTTCGAATATTTTCGAGACCGAAGACAGTAGACTAATGGGTCTATTTGAGTTTAGCTCAGAAGCGTATTTTCCAGGCTTGGGAACCATAGCGATCTTGGCACATTTCCACTGGAAAGGAAAATGTCCCAATTGCAAGATTCCGTTGCAGATGTTGACAAGGACACCCTTCCTTGGTAATGACCTCAGAACCACTGTGTCGATACAGTCGAGACCTTTGCTCTATCGCTTTTGCCTTATCATCTTTTGTCAACCAATTGCCGAGAGGGTCAGAAATAGAGAGAGTCGTGGCGAGCTACCTTTTATTATTACGGGTGAGCCTCCTTAGTAGGAAATTAACGTTGTTGTTGGGCTCGACCTTTTTGAGCATGTCCTCAAACTTTTTACTCTGCGTCCTCACTAGCAATCGTTTTAGTTGATTGCCAATTGCAGTGAACATTGCTTTGTACACGGGCCAATGTGTCTTGATGTAAAACTTTCTCAGTCTCGTTTTCTCTGCTATCAAGTTTTTGTCTCCAGGGCTGAGGATCTGTGTTGTGACGTGTCAATGTTGCGGATGTGGTTAGGGTAGCTCCTGTACTGAGCTGGTGGTGAGGCAATTGCAGCTGCGTTGGGGACTGACATTTTAAGACTTTCCACTACTTCCTCTAGATCTTTAGCTGTTTCGATCGTTCTGCGCAGGTTCGTGCTATCATTGAAGCTTTTTTTGAAAAGCTCAATGTCCACATTGGAGGAGAGCAGCTTCTCCGCTGACGGATAGGTTAGGTTAGGTTAGCCCGGAAGACCCTCCGGGGGTTCACGCATAGACCTTTAGGTCCTTAGTTTTTCCGGAGTTCCGCTGACGGATAATACTGAGGGGAAATTTGAGAGCGTAATCAAAATAGGGAGGTGGTTCTATGACAAGTCGTAAAGCGGGACTACAGACAGCAAATAGTGCGCAACACCTTTGTATACTGCAAAGTCAATTGCTGACGGGCTGTTACGGGCATTGTAGGGATAGTGGGTTCTACATATAGTTCTACATCATGCAGCAATGTAGGTTAGTGCCCCTGCGGCAAGCTATGCTAAGCATTCCAGTCTTCGGCTACGATAAACATCGTCCCGAGGACATCAAATATCCTCCCGAAGTTTGGAGCAGAGATGCTTGGCAACGTGCAGAGTGTACCCACGGATTCTGAATCTGGAGCATAGCTTCGATTCGTTTAGAAGCATGACGTCGATGTTGTGTAGCTCCAGAAAGCCTCGGAGCGATAGCGCCTTATTGGGTATACCACAGGCGTTCCAGAAAACTATTTTGAAGAACATTATTGGGCTTTTGACTTGAGCAGATCCATGACCATGGCAAACATATTGTCAAACCTAGTCATCATCCCGTTTATTTGTTTCTGCTTCTCCTGCTGATTCTTGTCAAGTTTGTCAAGCATAACCATCAGTAGCTCTATAAGGTTGCTGTTATTGTTGTTTTGCTGATTTGCTGGTGGAGTTTGGAGACGTTGCTACCGTTGTTGCTGATGTTGAGGATGCTGCTGAGACGGGATCCTCTGACTGGATCTAGCGGACCTTGATCGTTGTCGGTGGTTGCAGCTTATTCTGCTGAAGTTTCCGGTGTATTTTAGGACGACTTCCTCCTGCCATATCCGCATAGAAGACTGTCTGCTGCAGTTGTTCTTGCCTGCTCTGAGACGGAGGATGAAAACCCTTAGCCATGTCGGCGTAAGATACAGAGGGGGTATTCTGGTTAAAACGTGCTGATCCAGAGGAACTGTGGTGCGTGGGGGCATTTGCGTGGTAAGCTCTCGAATTTAAGTCTGTTTGCGTCCTGGCAGCAGCTCTGGAAAAACATGGCAGCCCTTGTAGTTCGCTGGATGTTCGAAATTGCAGTTGACGCAAGTGGCTGGCAGGTTAGGAGGCTTTTTGCAGTAGCTCTTGATGTGTCATATTTCCTGGCGTCTATGGCATTGAAGAAGATCCTTACTTCTTCTTGGTGGCTCACAAATGACATCTTGACGGCACAGGTGTGTGATTTTTACCACGTCTTTGTTTTTCATTTGTCATTTTGCCCATTGGATGGTATATGTTGATCACTTCATGATTCAGTTTGGCGAACTCGCTAGTAATTTGCTATTTTTTTAATGTGTTGAAGTGGATTAACCTCAGAACGAATCTATACGGTTAGTCCTCTTTGAGCTGGTGGTGATGAAAATGCACAGCAGCCTTCTTGAACGTCGTTTTGCATGGTGACTTTCGTTTTGTCCGAATCCTTGCCGATTTTGGAATCCATAAGGTCCCAGAAGCTGTTAATGTCCAGAACATTGGGCATAACCAATCTGGTTGGTCGGTGTCCTTTTGTAGGGTTTTTTGCGATTTGGGCTGGTGCGAGGGGGTTTACCCGAAATTTGCCTATTGCATTCATTTGCATTACTGTATAACTCCCTTTTTCCCATTTTTAATGGGAACAGGGAGTAAAAAGATTATTTTTTTCCACAGTTTTTATGTTGTTACATACCATAGGCGGACAAAGTGTCAAGATCTATTTATATCTCCCCCACCTGTAAAACTGGAGCAACCAAATTTAAATGGATGGTACAACTTTTGACTCGCCCACTTTTGATTCCGTAATGAAGATAATAAAAGAGTATATCACAGTCGGGTTGAATGTTCACAATTAAGCTAGGTTAAATTGTTCGTTCGTTATATTTGTAAGCTAGTACTCATTGTCATTAAATAGATCCTTCACTATCAGTTAATTTGAGAGAGAGAGACTTATGAGAAAACTATCTTAAAATGAAAAAAAGGTGAGCAAAAATCTTTTTTTCTAGATTGCAGTCGACTTTCTCATGATAGGTTTCGAACTAGATTGTAAATTGTTAGATTTTATAAATTTCTAACATTTTACGATTAAACGATTAAATCATATAATTCAAATGTAAAAGCAACTTATAATGACTTTGATATGTTCGGTTCTAGTGGACTTTCTGGGAGAAATGCCGATATATTCCTATTCAGACTCGCTTGCGAGGGCAGCATAACTAAAGTTTTCAGAAGGCAGTTTCTTTTGCTTAATGCTTTTTATATTTATTTGTCTGCATGGCTAGATAGATGTATGTGCTTATGTATTTATTTGTGTGAATGTGCATAAGCACGCTGACGGAAACACGCAGTGCAACGTGCAACTGCAGCAGCAGCAACGTGCAACAGCAACATCAACAGCAGCAGCAACAACAATGTGAAAGGCATTTAAAATCCTTCACAATTGCGTCTTGTCACCGTGCGACGTCGTCCTTGTGTCTGACAGACATTGCTGCAAAGATTTACGGAAAGTTTACAGCCCTCAGACATTTGTTGTGGCCTTATAAATTGTCTGTGCGTGGTCCAAGGTGTCTGCTCTGTGTAGTGTGCTTGTACTTGTTCTTGCTCTACGTCTCACAGTCTCTCAGGCAAAGACAACAACGTCATGGCAGCGCACTTTGTTGCTTCTGCTACAGTCGCGTCGATTGCTGCAGTGTCAGCGCCTTACAATACACGACAGCAACAGCGACATCAGCAGCAGCAACAGCAATAACAACAAAAAACACGAAAGCCAACAACAGCGACAACATAAAAAACAAAACACGAAACACGTTAAGCGCATTGCCATTTGTGCCACATCATGGGGAGAATGCCAAGGACCCGACGAGCAGCGTGTGAAGAAATGTGTTTGGCAGGGACAAGAAGACAGCTGCAGCGGACCGGGGCGTGGCGTGGCGGGCGACGCAACGTGGGAATGTCTAAAGCTGATGGCACAATGCAGACAGCTGGCAATGTTGTTCAATATTGTAAATGTGCTTTGCAAAATCGCCGATGGCTTAACGTGCATTTCCTTTATGCCTCCGATTGGCTTGCCGTGCCGTTGAACAGAGCAAGGCGTAAAAACGACGAAAGAATTTCAATTGATTAGTCAATAAGGTTGATCTTTTCATGGCAGTACAGTCTTTCTGTCCATGTTGCATTTGTATGTGCTGAACATACATACAAACTATACATATGTTCATCGATAAGATCCAAAAGCGATGGAATATTGACAAGTTATAAAGTACTGCAAATGTATGTAACAGGCAGAAGCAGACATTTCCGACTATATAGTACAAACTATATATATTCTTGATCAGCATCAACAGCCGAGTCGAACTAGCCATGTTCATCTGTCCGTCTGTATGAACGCGTCGATTTCAGAGACTATAAGAGCTAAAGAAACTTAACTTGGCATGTGGGTTCCTGTATACCATACGCATATCGAGCTTATTTCAAATTTCGCATGCACCCCCGCAAATCGAAATAAAAAATCCCACAGCCAAAATTTTGAAGATGTAGCTTTTAGTACACATATATATATTTGATCAATGTTGATCAGCTGCGTCAATTTCATTACGATCGGATAAATAACACCAAAGTTATGGAAGTATCTATTTCCCCCGTCTCAGCAGGCAGAAACAACAGTTTTGCAGGCACTGGACAAGTTAAGTGTTGGGAGCAGGGAGTCTCGTAGTCGGGCACACTCGATTAGAGCATTTTTACTTGTTTATATTCTACAATTTCCGTTAACCATGCTAAAAAAATTATTGTTACATAAAAAATACCATAAATATCAGGCCTATTTCAAATTCCATTTTCAAATCAATTCATCAAAAAATGAACAGTTAAATAAACATAAAATACAAATAAGATATATGAATACATTGAATTCTTTCCTACAATGTTTCCCAGTGGTAAGTTCAGGCCTGAATCAATCCATTGTTTCAGGCCTGAAATATAAAGCTCAGGCCTTAGCGTATACAATACTGCTTGGTTTCTTTGTTGTATAGGATGTCGTACTTACAGAAGGCCTTCTTTCGTAAGGTCTATTCTCTAAATAATAATTAATTAAAAAAACAATCCGGTGGGAACTGGGACTCGAATGCTGGCCCTCCTGACCCGTGCAAGCAACAGTCAGTTTTACACATTGAGCTACCGACTACAATTACACACATACATATGTATTAAATATGAATATTTCACTTTAATTCTAAATTCCACCGGTTTCGCTTCTATATTCAGAGATTTCTCAGGCCTGAAAATGTTCAATGCAATGCCGAGAAATCAGATATGAACTCAGCGCTGATTTAGACAGGCATTCTAATTTCCACTGTTGGCTTGTTACTTTCAACTTTATACAAAAATGTGTAAGTTTACAATAATTATTGTTATTGTATTTTTGTGAAACCATTTACTTTAAGAAGCTCTCTTTGTTGAGTCTTCCATGAAATATTCATATATCCACTTAAATTAAATTTAGTCGTGCTGCGTTTAAATAATAATTTAGGTTGCAATTATGTTAGCAACCCTTTTTTACGCAACTGAAATCGTTCACTTTTCACCGTTTAATATGAATACTGTTGTGTGTAAGGACACATGTTAAATTTCTCACACGCACTAGTCTTAAGCAATTATAAATTTTCATTCGAAATATATCTCTCACAGTTGTGCAAACAATTTTAATAAATAAAATAATCAAATTACAATGTCTAACAAGCGCTTAAGCGTGATTGCAAGTACGTTCCATTGTCAATTGTCAATTGTTTAAACAGAATTCGACACACATGCGATAATCTGCCCCTCCTTCCTTACCCCCTCTCACAATCAACATGCCTTCTTACACTCAAAGCAATTACGCCTAATTTCGCAAAAGCTTTAGCATATTGCGTATACGACTTGTGTGTTGTCTGTCACATCGAAATATCGCAGGCGAAAATTGACAGTAAGAGAAAATTGAAATGTAGTTATAGAATGTCAGTGTGTGTGTGTGTGGAAATGCACACAAATTAACTACTCGCGAGTGTTTAACACATCATCTTCTCTTTTCGTTTCTTGCTGTCATCTTCTTTTGGTCGATGGTGTTTTCTGTTAACACAATGCAGCAGGCTCAGCTTCAATTATACTAACTGTGTCTGGGATGTGTTTACATGTAAGTGTGTGGCTGTTTACTTTGTGCCGGCAATTTAACATGTTTATGGCTTTATCATGCAGCTGAGAGCTACTGCGTATTTGCCATTAGGCAACTCCGGCTGGGGTATGAGTGTAAATGGGGAAATTAAACTTTCAGATCAAGTTGACTGAAAATTGTTTCAATTAACAGCCTCATAAATAACCTAAGTAACATCAACAGCAACAACAACAGCTGTGAACTCTTTTGATGATATATACAAATACACATACACATATATACAACACTAGCATAAACCAGCGGCTTCGCCCGCCATTCAAAATCTTTGAACTTTTTGAACATTTTTCTCACTCTGACTCACACGCGCAACGATTTTTAGACAGACCTTGAAATCTGAGTTTGAAGTAGAAATGGAAACGGGAAAAAAATTCTATCCAGTCCCATCCGTCGCGGGTGCCCGCCCGCTCTTTTTAAAATTCATTCCCGTCCCGCCAGCATTTATAATTTGCCCCAAAAAAAGGTTGCCTGCAACAGTGTATCGACCATGTTCCGAAACTTCAAGCGGATTTTCCAAAATTTGAAAAATAGTTTTTTATATTTTTGTATACGTGTCTTTTAAGGCGATATTGAATTTTTCACTCAGACGGCCGAATTTTCCGTAAAATTAGGATGCAGTTTAAATTGAATTTTTATATAGATCTTTGAAAATGAATTTGAAGCAAATCGCAAAAAAACTCAAGTTTCAAGGGTTGAATTTGGCGGAATATTGGTATGCATCTTATAATGAATTTTCATACAGATCTTTGAAAATGAATTTGAAGCAAATCGCACAAAAACTGAACTTTCGCCTATTTACCACCCACTTGCCACCCTCTTTGGTTTATGCAGAGCGTAAACACAAAAACAAACGGCACTTTTTTTTTTTTTTTTACAGACATTTTGAGAACAATATTAGTTTTGTTCAAACTGAAAAATCTGCAGTTAAATGCAGAGCGTAAATACAAAAGCAAACGACACTTTTGCTGTTTGTGTGAATAAATATGTATGCGAACGAATTAAGAGTGCGAAGCAAAATCAGAGAGAGAGAGTGCGCGCTTATTTTGTATTGTATTATATGCGTACACACACATACAAAAATTTAAGAAAAAAAATTTCTTGCAAAGCGAGAAATCAATATTGAAAGGCGTGCAAAGTACACCGCTTGCTATTCCTATCTCTGTCGCAGGCTTAAAATTAAAAGAAGCCTGTTTTCCACCCACATCCCGCCAAATTTTCTGAAAAATTGGTACGAAGCTATAATTTTTTGTAAAGATTTTTTAAAATGAGTTTGAAGCTGATCGGGTGATAAGCAAAAAAGTTACATGCAACGGTTTTCCACGAATTTTCGACATTTCCCGACCGAATTTTTCAAAATCCGAACTTAGTATGCACTTTCAGCATAAGAAGAAACAACTGTGAAAAATTCAGCCTTCTTATGGTGTGGGCTGTGCGACAATTGTTAATCAGTCATTCAGTCTGCATAAACACTTTTATATACTCGTATATAGATGTATCTACATCCTTGTTAAGTCTGGGATTTGGCAAGGATTATGAGTTAACTTTGATATCAAATTTACAAATTCTCATTCATACAAGCACTACTTAAGGAATTTATCCTTGTGCCTTCTCTTGGTGGTGTCTGTCGACTCAACTCGAATGAGTGACAACTTTGAAAGCAATTAAGGCAAATTCTAATTGCTTAAGCCAAGCTACACACCTACTCGTGCATATATACTCATTTACTTACATATGTATGAATCTATGTACTATGTTAAGATTATGCACAGGCACTCGCCTTCATATGTACTTGTACTTACAGAGGTTAGACAAAATGTTAAAGCTCCTTTTTTGTTATGAGTGGAAAACATCTCATAGAATTTTCATAATTCATTTTATATGTATTTTATATATAAAATAAAAACACCTCTACGCGATGCATATTCAATCCACAAAATTCTGATAACTAAATTAACAAAAAGAAGCAAAACTTTCGTCCATACAACCTTGAAAATGCTTTTTCTACCCAAGGTTGTGAATTTGGAATCTGGAAAACTGTTTAAGCAGTCGCTGTTCAACTAGTATAAAGATCAATAAAACCTTAAATAAAACAAGAAAGGCTAAAAAAAAAGTATATCGTAGTCGGGTGCAATCCGACTGCAACGTTCACACTTGTTATACTCTGTTTTCCAAAATGGAAAAAAAGAGTATATTGGGTTTGTGAAATGTCCGTCTGTCCGTCTGTCCGTCCGTCTGTCCGTCTGTCCGTCTGTCCGTATGAACGCAGGTTTTTTCCACAGTTTTAAAGCTAGAGCAACCAAACTTGGTGTACATGTTGGTATATACCATAGGCAGACAAAGTGTCAAGATTTCCCCCCCCACCCCCACCCCTTCCCCCACAAACCGCAAAAATCTATATCTTCTGCAGTTTTGCAGCTAGAGTCACCAAATTTGGCATGAAGACTACTGATGACATTCTCGACCGATCTGTAAAAAAAAAAAATGCCACGCCCACTACCGCCCCTGCAAATGAGCAAAATCTGTATCTCCTACACCCTTATAGCTACAAACCCCAAATTTTGCAGTATTAATACTTTTGATCTCATCGATAGTTTGGAGAAAAAAATTTTGACACGCCCACCCCCGCCCCAGTAAACAGAAAACAGAGTATATCGCAGTCGGGTGAGCCTGACTGCAACGTTCTTACTTGTTTTATTTGAATTTCCTAGGTAATCTTGCAACTACTTTTTATTCGACAGATAAAAAACCAAAATGTTATCAGAGTTAAGGTTGGACTTTGTACCAATTCAGAACGGCAATCAATTCTGTTAAAGCGAATTTCGAACGGAATCGAAATTCAAAAAAAAAGGCCGGATCATGTTGGGTTTCTTAAGTATTTGACTTTTTTGTCTTAGTTGCTGCCTTACTTTGGACAGTTGTCAGTCTGGGGTCTAGATTTTGGCTTTAATTTTACCAACCCCTTTTTTACCAACCCCTCTCTGCTTTTATTATACGCTGTGTGATGATCCGTACTTTGTTGTTGTGGCGGCTTTGTCTAGCGACAATTGAAAACTCTGAGGCAGTTTGGGGTAAAAAAAAAATGCAGCAAGCCAAGAAACTAAGAAGTAAAAGCCAAGAGCCAAACGAAGTAGCAGTAGAAAGCAATGGAGCTGGATGGTGGGGGGCTGTAGACAATGGAGCAGGGGGTGAAGTAGAAGTTAAAGTAAGTAGAAGTTGCAGAAGGCATAAACAAATGGCGCATGCACGTGATGCTACCGCTCTGCTACCTCCTCTTTACACACTCCTCTTTGCTCTTTGTATATGCGTGTATGTGTATGTGTGTGTGTGTTTGTGTGTGTGTAGTTTTAGTAGTAGATGTCCCATAGAGTTGTTTTTTGGCTCTGCCAGTATGCTGCTGAATTGTAATGACCATGGGAAAGGGAAAAAGAACGGCCCAGGGAAAGCGTGGTAGGAATGGACATGGAAATGGGTATGGGAATAGGATTTTCAAAGGAGAATATGCGGGAGGAAGTTGGTTTCTAGTAACAGCTTCTGCTGTTGTTGTTGGTGTTGCTTCTGTTGCCGCTTCTGTGGTTGTTATTGCAATGTTTCTGGCGTGTTCCACAACACAAGAACTTGAGTTGTTTGTTTTTGCTTTGTCCTGTGCTGACACATATTTAGTAAAACATGCCGTTTGTATGAGAGTATATGTGTGTTTGCGTGTGTATGTGTGTAGTGTGTGTGAAACCGGAAATTGCAAATGCAACTAGATGTTCTGCGGGAGTTGCCACATTGTTTCTGGTTGCCACACACATCCACAGGCCAAGAATAGCAGCTGCAACAATAAAACAAGCCAGAGAACGTTGCAGTTGCGGACTATGTCCCGACTATGGCCTTATCAGTTCCCAGGGTAAGTTTCATTTTTCTTAGTCAAATTCAATTTTGTGACATATTTATAATCTTTTTTTTTTAATTTTTTGAAAAAAAAAAAAAGAAAAAAGAGTATATTGGGTTTGTGAAATGTCCGTCTGTCTGTCTGTCCGTCTGTATGAGCGCAGTTTTTTCCACAGTTTTGAAGTAAGAGAAACCAAACTTAGTATACATGTTGGCAGAGAAAACAGGTTGAATCCTGTTGCCCTATTAAATAGATTGGATAAAAATAATTTTGCCACGGCCACCCCCGCCCTTGCAATCGAGCAATGTTTGTTTCTTCCAAACCTGTAGAACGGGCCTAACCAAACTTAAATTGATGGTAAAACTTGAAAGATTTGAGCAAAAATACAATTGCCACGCCCACTTCTGACTCAGCAAAGAGGCGAAAAAAAGAGTATATCGCAGTCGGGTGTACGTGTACGGGTGCAACGTTCTTACTTGTTTCAAACTGACTGCACAAAACCGATACATTCTTTGTTCAAGTTACAGACATACTGTATAAACAGCAGCATTTACAACAACTATATCCTGTAACGCATCTGCTGCTGCTTCTGTTTATTCCCTGCAAGCTGACAACATATGTGGACTTGTTTATCATAGTCTGTGCAGATTGAGTATACGCTTCAAGGTCCTAAATACGTGTATGTAGAGTATCAAATAAAAATAAAGTAAAAACGTAACATGCGGATGCTCCCGACTCTGAAATACTCTTTTTATCTTAACACATTGTCTGTCTATGTTATTTCCAATAAAAACACCTCTACTCAAGCTTAAAGTCTAACGATGATGCATATTCAATCTACAAAACTTCTGATATCTAATTTTGTGACGAAATATTTTCTGATTAATATAAGAAATATTTAAAATAATAAAATTAATTTTACATTCCGCACGTTGCGCAGAAGGATTCAGATAAGTAACTTTTCCCATTAAAAATGTGAAAAAGGGAGTTATAAAGTGCTGCAAATGTATGTAACAGGCAGAAGGAATCATATCCGACTATACAAACTATATATATTCTTGATCAGCATCAACAGCCGAGTCAAACAAGCCATGTCCGTGTGTCTGTCCGTCTCTCCGTAGGCGAGTTTTAGAGCTATCGTGGTTAAACTTGACACAAATGCTTATTCTTTCTGCAAGCAGTACATATGTCAGAATCGGCCAGATCGGACCACTGTAACACATAGCTGGCATGGGAACGATCGGTTGAAAAATAAGTTTTTGAATGAAAAACTTTTTTGTTTTTCAAAATTACTTAACCAAACTCACTATGTCTAAGTTTTAGCACTTCTCACATCTGTTGACAAAATTTCAGCAAAATTGGACCACCATATCTGATAGCTGCCATAGGAACGCTGGGTTGAAAAATAAGTTTTCTTATGCAATTCTTTTCTGCAAGGGTATATATCTTCGGCACGCCGAAGATAACATTTCTTTTTACTCCCTGTTAAAAATGGGAAAAAGGGAGTTATAAAGTACTGCAAATGTGTGTAACAGACAGAAGGAGGCATTTCCTACAACACAAACTATATATGTTCTTGATCAGCATCAACAGCCGATACAAACTAGCCATGTCCGTCTGTCTGACCGTCTGTCCGTATGAACACACAGATCTCGGAAACTAGAAGAGCTAGAGACACCAAACTTAGCATGCAAATCGCAAAAGACTACCACAGCCACAATTTTAAAGATAAAGCTTTGGTGCACATGTATGTTTAATCAATGTCTTTCAGATGTGTAAATTTCAACACGATCGGATAAATAGCACCAAAGTTATGGAAGAATCTATTTCCCCGTCTCAGCAGGCAGAAACAACAGTTTGACATGCACGGGGCAAGTTGAGTACGCTGCTTGCTTGTGTTGCCGCTGAACTGCTTGAAATGCAAGTTGGGAGCAGGGAGTCTCGTAGTCGGGCACACTCGACTAGAGCATTCTTACTTGTTTGTTTTTAATTATTTTCGAAAAAAGAGTATATTTTGTTTGTGAAATGTCCGTCCGTCTGTCGGAAAAACTTTAAAAACGTATTTATTAAGATAGCTCAACCAAACTCATAATTTCTTAATATTTTTGTAAGAAAAAAAGAAAAAAGAGTATATGGGGCTTGTGAAATGTCCGTCCGTCCATCCGTCCGTACGTCCGTCCGTCTGTATGAGCGCATTTTTTTCCACAATTTTGAAGCTAGAGCAACCAAACTTGGTATACATGTTGATAGATACCATAGGCAGACAAAGTGTCAGATCAACCCCCCCACACACCCACCCCTTACCCAACAAACGGCAAAAACCTATATCTTCCCTTTAACTAGAATCACAAAATTTTGCAGGTTGAATTCTGTTGCCTTATAAAAACAGATTGGATACAAATTATTTTGACAGGCCCACCCCCGCCCTTTCAATCGAAAAAAATTTGTTTCTCCCAAACCTGTAGAACTGGCTCAACCAAATTTAAATTGACAGAAAAATAAAACAAGAAAGAAATGTTATTTTCGGCGTGTCGAAGATATATTCCCTTGCAGAAAAGATTTGCATAAGAAAACCTACTTTTCAACCGATCGTTCTTATGGCAGCCATAAAATAAGTGGGCCGATTTCGCTGAAATTTTGTCAACAATTGAGAAAAGTGTTAAAACTAAGACATAGTGAGTTTGGTTGAGTTATTTTGAAAAACAAAAAAGTTTTTCATACAAAAACTTATTTTTCAACCGATTGTTCCTATGGCAGCTATATGTTATAGTAGTCCGATCTGGCCGATTCTGACATATGTACTGCTTGCAAAAAGAATAATCATCTGTGCCAAGTTTCATCACGATAGCTCTAAAACTGAGGGACTAGTTCGCATATAAACAGACGGACAGACGTACAGACGTACAGACGGACAGACGGACATGACGGACTTGATTTGGCTGTTGATGCTGATCACGAATATACAATTTTTTTTTTCTGAAAAGTCTCTTTCAATGCTTTACACATTTCGTGACAAAATTATAATACACTCTGCAAAGGTATGCATATCATTGCAACGCCCACTTCTGATTCCGCAAAGAGGCTAAAAAAGAGTATGTCACAGTCGAGTGCATCCGACTGTAACGTTCTTCATTGTTTTTCCCATCATTTTGTTCACAATGTTTTTTTTCCGCTTGTTTCATTTAATTATTGTTTATAATTAAACATGCTTTGGGAACAATGTTACCCACGTGGAGTCGTGCCACAAAATTTTCTGCCGCAAAGTGCTAACACGCTTTTCATGTGTGTTTGTATGTGTGTGAGAGTCAGGTCGTTGGCCATCCGCTTGCTCCCATCCATCGCATCCTACTCCCCTCTCCTGTTCATCTAAAGTACCCCTGTGGACAGCAACTGCATCAACAACTTTTTAACCAACTTGCCAGCCAGGCTAACAAGACCGCAGTCAGGACGAAGATAAGAATGAGAATGGGAGGGGAGCGGACTGAAGAATGGAGAATGGAGATGAGAGGACGACAAGCAAACTAACTAACTCGACGCTTGCCACTTGTACCGTTAGCATAGCAACTGTGTAAGAGAGAGAGAGAGAGAGAGAGAGAGAGAGAGAGAAAGAGAAAGGGAGTTTGAGTAAAGTAAAGAGAGTTTTGCTTTGTCCGCGGAATAATTTTATTTTATTTCATTTTCTATCTTTTTTGTTGCTCATTGCGAAAAACTTTAACTGCAAACTGCACAGATTTTTGGCGAGCGTTAATGCAAACTCCCTGCAGCTACTGCCGCTGTAGCTATATTCCTTGTCTCATCCTGACGCATATCCTTAGTTGTATTGGTTATATTTAGTAACAACCGCTCCTGATGCTGTTGAACGCTTTATGGCATCGCTGTCGCTGTCGGTCCATTATAGTCTGCTCGTGTGTCTGCCAAGTTTTTATGCCATGCAGCTAAATAGTTGCCAACTTTTTTATGTTATTCACTCCA
Source organism: Hirtodrosophila cameraria (assembly GCA_949708635.1). Classification (NCBI taxonomy): domain Eukaryota; kingdom Metazoa; phylum Arthropoda; class Insecta; order Diptera; family Drosophilidae; genus Hirtodrosophila; species Hirtodrosophila cameraria. The sequence goes on from OX453090.1 coordinate 17,356,941, forward strand.
CCATCAACCTCAAAGTCACACTGGCCCATCACCCTACCGGCCACAACCCTTGTAAATTGCGTACAAATTGGCAGCGCTTTTAGTGCTGCTGTTGTTGTTGATGTTGATGTTGTAGTTGCTGCTGTTGGCTTTGACAACTTCTCGCCCAGCCAGCAACAAACTTTTGCGATTGGCCACTGGCTGTTAATAAAACTCATTTTAAAACAAGTAAGAACGTTGCAGTCGAATGCACCCGACTGCGATATACTCTTTTTTTCGCCTGTTTGCGGAGGCAGAAGTGGGCGTGGCAATTGTATTTTTGCTCAAATCTTTCAAGTTTTACCATCAATTTAAGTTTGGTTAGGCCCGTTCTACAGGCTTGGGAGAAACAACCATTGCTCGATTGCAAGGGCGGGGGTGGGCGTGGCACAATTATTTTTATACAATCTATTAAACAGGGCAATAGAATTCAACTTGCAAAATTTTGTGATTCTAGCTAAAGGGGTGTGAGAGATCCAGACTATGCGTATTTTTGGGGGCGTGGCCAAATTTTTTTTAGTCAGATTAATCAAGGAAGTGATTAGTAGCTCTTGTGCTAAATTTGGTTACTCTAGCTATAAAACTGTGGAAGATATAGGTTTTTGCGGTTTGTTGAGGAAAAGGTGGTTGATTTTAGAACATTATATAACGTTGAAAAAAGGCAGTTTCATAAGAATCCAATATCTGGCTTCGAAGATTTTACAATTCTTTGATTGTAACTTTTTGAAAAGTCGAAAATCTAGTATTTTCCACTTAGCTCGAAAACGAGCTCTCGAACATTTATTTGTTTTCGGAATCAGTGGTTCAAGTAATGTTATCTTCGGCGTGCAAAGATATATGTATACCCTTGCAGAAAAGATTTGCATAAGAAAACTTATTTCTAACCGATGGGTCCTATGGTAGCTATAAGAGATAAAGGTCCGATTGCGATAAAATTTTGGCATCAGGTATAAACTGTCTTTAAACTTAGTTAAAGTGAGTTTGGTTGAGTTATCTTGAAAAACAAAAAAGTTTTTCTTGCAAAAACTTATTTTTCAACCGATCGTTACTATGGCAGCTACATGTTATAGTGGTCCGACCTGGCCAATTCAACTATAGGTACTACCTCCAGAAAGAAGAAGCATCTGTGCCAAGTTTCATCAAGGTAGCTGCAGAGCTAAGTCCTGAAAAACTCATATAAACAGACGGATAGACAGACAGACGGATGTTGATGCTGATCACGAATACAGAATCTTTTTTTCTGAGAAATCTCCTGCAATAAAAAAGTGTACCATAGAAAATGAAATAGGGGCCCCAACTATGCCAGAAAAAGTTATTTAAAGCCCAACTGCATTTAGGCTGTTGCATAGTGTTATAGAAATTGATATAAATTAAAGCTGTTGCATTATAAGTCTTGTTAAATGCCCATATAGTAGCTTGTCTATAAGTAAGCCAGGTCATTTAGCGCCTTATCGAATTATTAGACACGCTACTTTCCATATACAGCAGCAGCAGCAACACTTCTGGCTTAACTTGCGGTTTTAATTTAATGTTGTATAAGAGGCGAATGTAAGTATGTATGCTGTTCTATAAGTGCATACATCTGTATGTATGTTATATAAAGGGATTACATACGTGTGCATACGCCTACACATGCACATTCAACATATAACGGGCTTTGCTGCATCATGAGTTCTGATCGTGGTTAGAAATGAAGCCAGGTTGCCTGGTTGCAGGAGCTGAGCATGTTTTTGACGCACGTTTATTGCATTTCAAGGCACGTACTAAGCACACATACACAAGCACTAAAGTGTGAACATTCAACACACACAAACTCAGTTTTCAATATCAGGCTTGCAGCCCCTTTGCTCCATGCAACATGCCCCTTTGTAACTCGGCCAGCTTGCACGTGTTTATCATTTATTACTGCAGTTATAAAATCTTTTTTTGCAATTCTCTCCCTCTTTTGCCATTTTTTCTTAATTTCTCTTCTCTGCTCTGCACTTTTATTTACTTTGTCTGTATATGCATTTTTCATTTTGGATGCCAACATAAAAGTAAATACATATGTATTTGTATAATAGCATGTCTGTGAGTGTGTTTGCAAATGGGTTTACATGTCTAAATATTTATTTTATTTGTCTGTATGTTTTATTTATTTTTTGATGACACTTTTGCCACCTTGCTGCTGGCAAAACTTACTGCAAGTGAAATAACATGAAAGAATTTAAAATGTGGGCAACGAAAGTCGAATAATGTAATACCCTACTTCTGTATGTAAACTAAGAAACTATGGCTACGCCTACGCCTAAGAGAAAATCTTGAAGATATATTGCAATAAAAAACGGAATTCAAAGAAATATTAGATTATTTGTATCATTTCTTGTCTAATTTTCTTTACATGCATGTCGTAGGTCGTCAGGTTTCCGTCCCGCTGGAGACCTTCTGCGTCAGGCATGCAAAAGCCCTTCTGCGTCAGGCATTTCAATGTACGAAATTCCAATTAATTATTTTTCACACATTTTATTAATTCCTTTTATTATTATTATTTATATATTTATGTATTTGTATGTGTTGTGGATTACAGCTAAAGTTTCTCCAGAAATTTGAGTTTCCTGTGTCAATTTCGTATTGGCCTGAAAATATTGTGACGTTTACTTTGCAGAATATAAAATGTATATAGAAGTAACTATGCAAAAGTAAATATTTTTATTCTTACCTGTTATTTTCTCCAATTGTTTGGTGATGCTCAATTTCTGAAAATAAGTTCATTTTAGTATATACGAATAAATAAAATATTTTCTCAGTGAAAAACGGAGGAAAGAAAAAAAATGTTTTGCTTTGCACGATCTCTCATTTAAAATACCAGAGAGCGTAACCCACCATCTCTCTCTCATTTTCGCTTTGCATGCTATCTACAATGTCCTGACTCTGTGCCTTACCAGACAGTACATTAGCATCACTTACCGATCAGTAATGCAGATGTACTGCCACTCTACAGCTCCTGACGCGGAGAACTGCTGGGTTATTCTGCTACTTGTACTTGAAAATTTAATCCAAACATTTGAGGTAGAGCAATTAACATTTTGGCCCCATTAGTAGGGTATACAAATAGTCAGCTAGTTGTCGTACAATCTTCTTCAATAAGCTGTTGGCAGCGGCTTCTGAAGAAGTATAACGTTTCCTGCCCCAAAAGGTGGCAAAGTTGCATCGGTGACTTGTAAATACAAATGTGTACACATAGATATGTAAATGTATGTATACAACTGTATGCACTTATGTGTGTGTATGTATGCGTGTAGGTAACAGCAAGTGCAACTCTCTACTTCGTACATTTGGAAAAGTGTTTGTATCTCATAATGCTGCTGGGTGATAAAGTTCATTAACCTTTTTGTCGTTTATCTAAATACTGCGTACCCGCTGCAGTGGCAAATGTGTAATTGTCTATATTCTCTTTTACACACACACACACATGCAGGCGTTAACTTTGTTTGTTTGCTTGCATTTGATTCTGGCTCGAGTTGAAATGCTTCACGATGTCCTCGTCTGACTTGTGTATGTGTGCTTTGTGTGACATTACCCAGCAGTTCTCCGCGTCAGGAGCTGTAGAGTGGAAGTACATCTGCATTACTGATCGGTAAGTGATGCTAATGTACTGTCTGGTAAGGCACAGAGTCAGGACATTGTAGATAGCATTCAGAGCGAAAATGAGAGAGAGATGGTGGGTTACGCTCTCTGGTATTTTAAATGAGAGAGCGTGCAAAGCAAAGCATCTTTTTTCTTTCCTCCTTTTTTCACTGAGAAAATATTTTATTTATTCGTATATACTACAATGAACTTATTTTCAAAAATTGAGCATCGCCAAACGATTGGAGAAAATAACAGGTAAGAATACAAATATTTACTATTACATAGTTACTTCTATATACATTTTATATTCTGCAAAGTAAACGTCACAATATTTTCAGGCCAATACGAAATTGACACAGGAAACTCAAATTTCTGGAGAAACTTTAGTTGTAATCCACAACACATACAAATTTATACATAAATATATAAATAATAATAATAAAAGGAATTAATAAAATGTGTCAAAAATAATTATTTGGAATTTCGTACATTGAAATGCCTGACGCAGAAGGGCTTTTGCATTCCTGACGTAGAAGGCATTTTGCATGCCTGACGCAGAATGTCATCTGGATGCCACCCAGGTAAGGCAGCGGGACGGAAACCCGACGACCCACGACATGCTTGTAGAAAATTCAGGCAATTTTAACATTGGACTGGAATGGGAAAAAGAGTACATTCTCCACCCTGGTTAGTACATTAAGTGTACTTCTCAACTGTGGAAAGTGACTAAAGGGTAGTGGAGCAGGTCACGTCAGTCAGTCTCTAACAACAGATTGAACTTGACTAGGCACAAAGTCTGTGTTATTTATCCACAGCTGTGGCAATAATATTTGATGTTTAAACAAAGTAATATTATATTGGCTGAAAATGTAATTTCATCAAATGGAGGCACAGTTGAAGACTGCATTGTCGCAGTGAATTGAAAATATATAAGAAACTGTTCGTGTACATTTATTTCGAGTTGCCGAATTAAATGAAATCGAACTCTAAACCGGAACTGTGTAATACTACATAACCAAAAAAGTAGTCTTTACAATTTAATCTGCTGCTGAAGTTTAATAAATTAAATTTAATTACAATCGCAATCACAATCGCAATCGACATCAACATCAGTTATCGCATTGTGCGGTCATCGCGGCGATCTTAATTGCATTTGGAGATGCAACTATTTGTTTTCAAATTCAATTAAATATTGTGATTGGAAAAACATGTTTGCTGTGCCGGTAATGCAATTATATATACGTTAGTATATCTCAATTAATTTTATTATTAGTAGCATTATTCTAAATTTAATTTTTTGGTTAACTTTTGATTTTCAAATGCGAGTGCAATTAATGCCCGCGAAGAAGTGGTGTAGATAGCTTTTTGTAATGGGGAGGGGGGTGGGGGGTTGTCGTGTTGAAATTAAAAAAAATAAGAAAAAAGAGTAGATTGGGTGTGTGAAATGTCCGTCTGTCTGTTTGAGCGCAGTTTTTTCCACAATTTTGAAGCTAGAGCAACCAAAGTTGGTATACATGTTGATAATATACCATAGGCAGTGTTAAAATCTCTAGTTCTACCTTAACAGAGAGGTTTCATTGATTCATTTCCCATATGGACATCATTTGATTCCTTACCTTTGGGTTTTTTTTTGCAGGATCTAATGGTGGCACTGGCACTCAAAATCTTTTCATATTGTGTTATGAATTGTAACATATGGCATTCGGCTTTGTCGTTGAAGGCATGTTTAAACTTGACAAGTCAGGGACATATCGATATCGATACCAAACATTTTGGTGCTGCCAACTTGTTTTAAGCGATGTAAATTCGGCACGAAAATTAAAATGTACAAATTATTATTTATTTAATTAATATCCCTGCGGATAAAGACTTAAGTTTTTTACTCCCTGTTCCCATTAAAAATGGGAAAAAGAGAGTTATAAAGTACTGCAAATGTGTGTAACAGGCAGAAGGAGGCATTCCCGACTATGTAAACTATATATATTCTTGATCAGCATCAACAGCCGTGACGATCTAGCCATGTCCGTCCGTCTGTCTGTCTGTCTGTCTGTCTGTCTGTCTGTCTGTCTGTCTGTCTGTCTGTCCGTCTGTCCGTCTGTCCGTCTGTCCGTATGAACACACAGATCTCGGAGACTACAAAAGCTAGAGACACCAAACTTGGCATGTAGGTTTCTGTATACCATACGCAGATCAAGTTTATTTCAAATTTCGGATGCACCCCCCCGCACCCCTGCAAATCGCAAAAGACTCCCACAGCCACAATTTTAAAGATAAAGCTTTAATTTTTGTTACACATGTATGTTTAATCAATGTCGTTCGGATGTGTAAATTTCAACACGATCGGATAAATAGCACCAAAGTTATGGAAGAACTTATTTCCCCTGTCTCAGCAGGCAGAAACAACAGTTTGACAAGCACTGTGCAAGTTGAGTACGCTGCTTGCTTGTGTTGCCGCTGAACTGCTTGAAATGCAAGTTGGGAGCAGGGAGTCTCATAGTCGGGCACACTCGACTAAAGTATTCTTACTTGTTTTTACATAAGTTTGAAGCTGAACGGATGATAAACAAAAAAGTTTCATACCACAGTTTTCCGCGAATTTTCAAAACAAGTTTATTTAAAATTTCGGATGCACCCCCCCGCACCCTCGCAAACCGAAAAAAACTGCCACAGCCACAATTTTAAAGATAAAGCTTTGATTTTTGGTACACATATATGTTTAATCAATGTTGATCTGATGCGTAAATTTCATTACGATCGGTTAAATAACACCAAAGTTCTGGAAGAATCTATTACCGCCGTCTCAGCAGGCAGAAACAACAGTTTGACATGCATTGGACAAGCTAAGTGCTCTGCTTGCTTGTGTTGCCGCTGAACTGCTTGAAATGCAAGTTGGGAGCAGGGAGTCTCGTAGTCGGGTACACTCGACTAGAGTAATCTTACTTGTTTTATCTTAAATTCAATTGGGGGATTGATCCCGTTAATCACCCCTATCTACGCCACTGCGGCGAAGCAAATAGAAGCTGAAAGTGAAAACAGTGAAAAACTTCCTTACTTATCCAATTTCAAGCACACACATAGTCCTACATATACATACATATGTATGTATATATATATATATATATATATATAGCTACGCACCTTGCAATGTTTGGTCGCATTCGCATTTGCATCTTGAGGAATTTGAACGCACACTGAACCGAAAGCTGTTTAAAATGACTTTAAAAATCGTGGAAAATAAATCAAAAATTAGCTACATAAGTTTGCTCGACTTTCAAAATATATTGTTTTTATACTCTTTTTTTAATTTTTTTGAAAAAAAAAAAAGGAAAGTGACTATGTTGGGTTTGTGAAATGTCCGTCTGTCCGTATGAACGCAGGTTTTTTCCACAGTTTTGAAGCTAGAGAAACCAAACTTGGTATACATGTTGGTATATACCATAGGCAGACAAAGTGTCAAGATCTCCCCTACCACCCCCAACCCCTCCCCCACAAACCGCAAAACCTATATCTTCCACAGTTTTATAGCTAGAGTAACCAAATTAAGCACAAGGACTACTTATCACAACCTTGATTGATCTGACTAAAAAAAATTTGGCCACGCCCATCTCGGCCCCCACAAATAAGCAAAGTCTGTATCTCCCCCACCCCTTTAGCTAGAATCACAAAATTTTGAAGGTTGAATTCTTTTGATCTTGTTACCAAGTTTGGTTGCTTTAGCTTCAAAACTGTTGAAAAAACTGCGTTAAGACGGATGGACAGACGGACATTTCACAAACCCAATAAGTATACTTTTTACTCCCTGTTCCCATTGAAAATGGGAAAAAGGGAGTTATATAGTACTGCAAATGTGTGTAAACGACAGAAGGACGCGTTTCCGACTATATAAACCATATATATTCTTGATCAGGATCAACAGCCGAGACGAACTAGCCATGTCCGTCTGTCTGTCCGTTTGTCCGTATGAACACGCAGATGTCGGAGACTATAGAGCTAGAGACACCAAACTTGGCATGTAGGTTCCTATATACCGTACTCAAATCAAGTTTATTTCAAATTTTGGATGCACCCCCCCTCGTTTGGCGTTTTTCTTTGATTTAGATGCTGTGCAATGTAGAACTATTTAGGGCTCTATTTCAAATGAATTCATTTTTAATACCTTGCGTTCACAATGCTAAGCATTTCATGCCCGAATCTTTTGTGAGCTTATAATAATCTGTTATGTTGCTAACATAATTTTTAATTCAAGTTCGCAGAAATAAATAAATTATATCACTTTTAGGTACATCAAATAATAAAATGAACTTACAAGAAAACAAAAGTACTGATCAATCCTGTTCCAAAAAGTAGCTGCACTTTTCTGTAGAATTGAATTGCAAGTGGTAAACGGAACGGGCATGAATATTCTTGAGCCTTTTGGGGCCTGTGAAAATATTTTGCCCACTGTACGTAGTCGCATTCAGCGTCCCTGTCACGCCATCAATCGTTACGTTAGCTTCCATTATCCTCTCCCCCATCCCCATCGACACATTCTGTGCATCGTCTAGCACTCTGTGTGCGGCTCACAATTTGGTGCACCCAATCGACCCATAAACCCAGTTATTTACTTAGAAACGTTTTTTTAACATTTTTATTCTGCTATTTTTCCTGTTCTGTTATGTTTTTCTTTTTTCTTTTCTTCAGCTATTCGCATTTTCTTCGCCTGCTCGTTTTAGTGGCATGCCACGCAAAGCAGCCGGCGTCGACGTTAGCGTCGCTGTCGACTTATACGTCGTTAGCTGCTTTTTGCATTAAATCAAAGTCGTCAACAATAATCAAAAACACAGTGAGAAATCGAAAGAGAGACAGCTAGTGAGAAAATGAGACAGAGATAAAGAGAGAGAGAGAGAGAGAAAGAGAGAGAGAGAGAGAAAGAGAGAGAGAGAGGGAGAGAGAAAGAGACAGAAAGAGAGAGAGATATAGCGAAATCCAAGCTGAACCCAGGAGGAGCACAACCCAAGTCGCAGCCAACGTTTCAATCCGTCGCCTTCTTCCCGTCTCATCCAAGTCCGTGTCCTGACTCAATGCAGTGAAACCAATTTCAATTGCAATTCGAACTCCAACATGAGAATTCGTTTCAATTTATTGCTATTGCCGCCCTAACGTAACCACAATAAAGATGGGTGGGGTCGAGGGTTGCGGGTTAAAGGGCCGGCGTGTAGCTGCAGCCAAGAATTGATTCGCGACACAGGTGCATGCAAATAAGGTCAACGTGCGCTGCTCCCGACGCTGCCAAACGTCAGTCAAGCTCTCTGCAATAGGCTTACCTACCCCCTTACCCCTACCCCATCCTAGCCCCACGTGGAGCATGGCCCAACCTGGCCCAAGCCCATTTTCAAGCAGCTCCAGAAAGTATTCAACACTGCACCAAAACCGTATGACTGTAAGTCTAAGTGTGGTGAGTGGGTGTGGTGAAGCAAGAGGGGGAATGAGTCCTGCCTGGGGCTTAGCTGCTCCACTGCTACAACCTGTTTGCCTCATTCCTATTAAAACCTGCTCCTTATGAGGATATGAATGTAACCGTAGTACAATGAGCAAAGTGAATCTGAAACTGGAATTTCCAAATACTGCAAACCATTTCAATTAAATACTGTTCATCAAAGGATTCAGCGATTTGTTTGTGGAATATTCAAGATTCATAGAAAAAATGTGTAGTATGTATTTGGACTCACTAATAAACACTCCTCTTATTTCCAATAAACGGTCCATTGTGCTAGCTTTATGTATTTAATATAAGAACATTATTGATTTGGTGAGATACAAGTATTTTGGTCAAATGTTAAATTGAGCATATTCTATTAATTAAGCAGATGTCAGGGTAATACAATAAAGCTGTCTATGAGCTTAAAACAAGTAAGAATGCTCTAGTCGAGTGTGCCCAACTTGGGACTTCCTGCTCCCAACAAGCAGTTCAGCGGCAACGCAAGCAATCAGCGCACTTAACTTGTCCAGTTCCTGATGTGCATCCGATATAAACTTGATCTGTGTATGGTATACAGGAACCTCCATGCCAAGTTTGGTGTCTCTAGCTCTTATAGTCTCTGAGATCTGTGCGTTCATACAGACAGACAGACGGACAGAGAGACGGACATGGCTAGTTCGTCTCGGCTGTTGATCCTAATCAAGAATATATATATAGTTTATATAGTCAGAAATGCCTCCTTCTGCCTGTTACATACATTTGCAGTACTTTATAACTCCCATTTTACCCATTTTTAATAGGAACAAAGAGTAAAAAAACAGATCTGAATTATTAAAGAAAACACCTATTTTATAAATGTATTTCTTTCTTACTTTCAGGTTTGTCTAAAAAATTAAAATGGAATTGATTCGTAAGTGATATTTTAAGCATTTGTCATATCACTCATTTACTGAAACAGTGCACGATGGGGAATTTGACCAGTTTTTGTGTCAAAAATTATTTTTTTTAAAAGTTTGAAATTTAACGAGTTTATATTTTGAATTTTTTAATACAACATCAGTCTGTTATGTTGCATCCCAGAAATTTTAAACGAAAAAAAAAAGCTTGCAGACCTGAATTTTTGTGACGAAAAACCAGTAAGAAAGCTCTACGGTTGTGCCCGACGACGAGCCTCCCTGCTCCCAACACTTAACTTGTGATGTGCCTGTCAAACTGTTGTTTCTGCCTGCTGAGACGGGGGGAAATAGATTCGTCAATAGCTTTGATGTTTCTTACCCGATGGCGAAATTTACGCAACTGATACACATTGATAAAAGAAAAGTGTGTACCAAAAATCAAAGCTATATCTTTAACATTGTAGCTGTAGGCGTTTTTGGCAAAATATGGCGGTGCGGGGGAATTTTTTTTCGAAATTTGAAATAAACTTAATTTGCGTATTGTATGCAGGAACCTACATGCCAAGTTTGGTATCTCTAGCTCTTATAGTCTCTGAGATCGACGCGTTCATACAGACGGACCGACTGACAGACAGACGGACATGGCTAGTTCGTCTTGCCTGTTGATGCTGATCAAGAATATATATAGCTTATAAAGTCGGAAATGACTCCTTCTGCATGTAACATACATTTGCAGTACTTTATAACTCCCTTTTTTGGGCATATATCCCCAAATTGCAGAAAAAAAACAAACGTTGTCCATAGACACCTGCCTTAAGTGCGGCGGCACCGGACATAACTCTAAGCAGTGCCAAAACAAGTCAAAATGCCTACTCTGCGCCAGACAGGGCACCTCTGAGAGCAAATCTGCGCACTCTACTTTTAGTAGGAGCTGCCCAGAGTTCAAAGCCCTCCTAAATATCTAAGGTTCTCCAACTGAACCTAAGCCATTGCCGAGCTGCCCAGTACTTGCACAAACAGTTCTGGAAGAAGTAGCAGACGTGGCAATCATCAGCGAACCATACGCGGCCAAACAAGATGGAGTCTGGCAGCATAGCATGGATGGCGGATATTTGCCTGCTCAACAGTGGTACAAGGAGCACCTACAGCAAGGCCGGGCGCGAGTCAATCATTGACCTGACTTTTGCTGGTCCAGAGATTGCAGAAGACTTCTCCTGGCTCTGATCTCTGATCTATACACCCACAGTGACCGCTTCGCCGTGATAACATCGCTCAACCCATAAGGAAGCAGGATAACCCAGAGAACCATGCAACACATTGGTCACAAATTAGGCACCTTAAATGCTGACATGCTTCACTTCATGGTCGAGGGACTCAGCATAAGGGCCGGCGCAAATAGCTCGACAGACGCGATAGCCTCAGTCATTACTGCTGCATGTGACGCAGCAAAGACAAGGGTCCGCAAGGGGTTCAATACACGTCGACCGGTAGCCTGGTGGAACGAGGAAATTGCCAAAGCACGCAGAGAGTGCCTCGCAGCAAGACGCCAGAGTCAAAGAGCGAGATCAACGGCACTCTTTGACCAGATGAGAGTGCATATTAAGAAAAGAAGAAGGGCACTTAAAGAGGCCAAAAATCGCAGCAAAGCCCGATACTTTGAAGAGCTCTGCGATGCTGCAGATACGCAGCCATTTGGAGCGGCGTACAAATTAGTGCTGGGAAAATTATACATTCAACCCATGCCCACAACAACTTGGACGCATATTCCTCACCCTATTTCCAAGGCTGATATCGGTGAAGGATTAGCGAACGCAAATTTCCGGAAGTGACCTACGGATGCCAACGAGATACTCTCCATCACAGCAAAACTCAAACCGGATAAGGCTCCCGAGCCAGATGGCATCCCAAACGGAGCTCTCAAAAATATCATCGCAACACACCCCGACACATTCGTGAACCTGTATAACCAGTGCATTGCAAAACGCACGGTGCCACTCAGGTGAAAACTGCAAAGGATGGTTCTCATACCCAAGCCGTGGAAAAAACAGGAGGACCCATCGTCATACCGACCACTCTGTGTGCTGGACACTATGGGCAAGATATTCGAACGGATTTTATGCAACCGACTTGAGACCGAGATTGCAAAAGTGCGTGGTCTGCAGATCCACAATATGGCTTCCAGAAACTCCGTAGTACAACTGATGCTACCAATGCGGTCACAAGCATAGCACGTAGAGCAATTCAAGGAACGAGATGGACAGGAGGCTCCAAGCAATATTGTGTAGTCTGCACGTGAAAAACGCCTTCAACACAGCGAATTTGACCTGTATTTTGGAAGCCTTTTACTCAAGGCGGATCTCTCAGAATCTCCTTCAACTAATAGGCAGCTATTTTCGAGATAGAGTGCTTCTATATGTCACTGACGAAGAACAGCGGCAGTACATGGTCACCGAAGGAAGGCCACAAAGATCAGTCCTTGGACCAGTACTTTGGAATGACATGTACGGCGGGGTATTGCGTTTAAGCCTACCAGGAGGAAGTACGATAGTCGGATTTGCTGACCACATCGCCTTGGTGGTAAAGAAGCTGGATGAGATAACAACCAAAAGCAGCGCCAATCGCAATCGACGGCATCATGGACTGGCTTTCGCAAAACGAACTCACACTGGCGGAACCAAAATCAGAAGTAGCACGAAGCACGGAACCGTGTACCTTGGGGTAATGATAGACCATAGGCCATCATTCAAGCAACATCTGGACTAAGCCAGTCGTAAAGCTGCTATTAGCCGACTAATGGCCAACACCAATGGGCCAAAACAGCGCAGCAGGTAGCTAATTGCAGGAGTGGTTACCTCAACCAACCTCCTGTACGGCTCGATAATCTGGACTCCTGCAATGGATGTAACAACTTACAGCAGAGGTTGCAAGTCGACATGCAGGCGTTGTGCGCTCCGTGTCACCACCTGCTTCCACAACGTCTCGGGAGACGAATCTTGGTTGTGGCAAGCATGACTCGGCTTGCTGGCAGCAGACAAGCTAAGCGCAACTACTGCGGAAAAGGCGATTCGGGGGAATGCAATCACCCACGGGCAGTCAATTTGGAACAACAGAATCACTGGTAGATGGACTCACAAGCTAATACCCCAGTTGAGATAATGGCAGCGCCGATGACACGGGCAAATGGATTTTATCTGGCTCGTCATCTTTCTTTGCACGGTTTATAGGAGCCAAAGACTCCAAGCATTGACGGGGAACACCGAGATAAAGCCCGAAAATATCATCGGCAGCATGATGGCGAGCGAGACTGGCTGTTCGTCCGTAGCCAACATGGTGGCAACCATACTGAAGGACACAAGTCGAAGGGAGCAAAGCTGACGTGGAGATACAGACTGAGCTGCTAGCACACTGCTAACAGCTACTATCCGCCCTGCGACGAAGTGCCCAGCCGCTGTTCCGCCAACGCTAGAGGATGGAACCTACTGGAGACTTTTGCTTCGTTTGACATTGCGCTGCTAAACCAAGGCAGCCAACACACTTTTAGCACAGTAGGAATTGGTTCTGTGGTCGACCTGACTTTCGTCAGCAGTTCAATCTACAAAGCGGCAAGGAGAACATGGCAAATCAGGTTATGACACAGCCAGAGTCGCGATGACACAATGGCGCAAAGAACGACCTACAGGCTGCATCACGAGCCGGTTTTCTGGTGAAACGAAGTCATTGCCGAATCTCGACGGGCCTGCATCCGCGCAAGGAACTTCTATAGCCTCGTAGGAACGCACTAGAAGCTGCCATCAAGGACAGCAAGCGCAGGTGTTTCCTTGAGCTCTGCGACTCTGCAGAACAGGACCCCTGGTTCAGAGCGTATAAGCTGGTGGTCAAGAAGTTGAACACGCGCCAACAGGCTCCGCCCAAGCCAGCGTAGGTGACGATCGTGTCTGAACTTTTCTCGCTTAGGAATGGCGACTGGAAGGGCGTTCTCGAGCCAGCAAGCAACGTGCCCATGGATGCGGTCACTTCTGACGAAGTCCTTGTCGCTTACCAAAAACTGAGCACTACCAAGGCCCCAGGGCCGGACGCAATCCCAAATAGGGCTGTGAGGCTCGCCATATCCACGAGCCCCGATATTTTCTCCGAGCTTTTCACCCAGTGTTTGCGAGATGTGTGAACGCACGAACATGGTGAACTTTTACCTAACGCAGTTGCTGAGTGAACACGGTTGCCTTGAGCACCTCCATAGGTTCGGCCACAAGGCAAATCCGCACTGCGCCTTGTGTGGAGACCAAACTGTTGAAGACGCCAGTCACATAATCTTCACATTTGGGCTGTTCACGGACGAGAGGCGACGGCTTGAGTTATTCGATGGGGAAACGCTAACAGATGCTAATCTTGTATGGCTAATGGTTGAGAAATCGACGTTTTGGATTGCAGTCAACAACTTTGCAGCAGTAATAATGCAAGAGCTGCGAATAGTGGAGCGGGAGAGGTCGGGAGCGGTGTAGGTGTAACATTTCACCACGATGCATAAATTCGCGGCCGTTTCGCGGGGGCATGCTGCACTTTTTCACCGCTCTTAGTTGTATCTCTTTTAGTTTTTAGTAGATATCATGTAGAATATATGTAAATAAATGATTTATAAAAAAGCACACATACACACAGCCACACACACAAGCACACATCACACATACACACGCTCACGTACACATAGCGAGAGTTCTCGGCTCAAACCTGCAAACAAGAGCAACGTGGTGGCAAAGAGGTGAATGTTGGGAGGAGTATGATAATTGGGATAGGAATGGGGGATGTCAATAGGAATGAGATTGAAAATGGTGCTTGTGCTGTGGCTGGGGTTTGGGGCTTTGGGGCAACCTGGCCAATCAATAAACTCGTTCAATTGCTGTTACCAAACGCAACAGAACAGTATTCACGCTTCCCCTTACCCATCATCCTCTCACCAACCTGCCAGCCACTTCCCCTTTGACACAGCGCACTTGCAACGCTTTGGTGCTGATATTTTGCATGCCACGCTTTGCTGCTGTTGTCTGCTTTGTTTAGCTCCCATTTCTCCCTAACAGCTCTTGTTCTTGTTTGTGTTTTTCGCCCGATTCGCGAGCTCTGAAAATGGGGCAAAAGGTGATGTGGGTTGGTAGCAACGGTAACAGCAGCAATAGCAGCAAAAACAAAAGCAACAACAACAGCGTCTACGGCAAATTGATTTTATGAAAATGAAATGGCTAAAATGCGCTCTATTTATCAGCAACAATAAGTGTGGGGAGCTTGGTGCTGGAAGAGGGGGTGGGGTGAAAAGCCAGCTTGCGGAGAGGAATCAATGGAAATATGTATGTTGTTGGTAAGCAGGGATGAGCAATATCGGCATAGTGGTGACTGAATGTCGATAGTAACAGTCACCACAGACCATGTAGCGAAATTAATTTCTTCTGAGTAAAGTTACCTTCATTTAAATATTATATTAACAAATATTCATCTAATTTTGAAAAAACACATTTACACAAATCGCTTAAAAGATGTATCATTATAAATAAAAGCTTGAATAAAATAAATACCAAATTCGGGAACAGCAAAGCCGGGTTGAGCGGAATTTGGATTCGAATAAATTGATTTCAAAATAACAACAAAGTCACAGTCACATATAAGTATTAGAAATTACAAAGCACTGTGATTGCATGAGAAGAATATCGCACTCATTTCTAGCTGGCAGCCTGTTAGCGTGTTGGGTTGTTAAAAGAGAGGCAAGGGGTAGCGACTGCGTACAGTGGACTGAAGGGAAACACTGAATTTGCTTCGTTTCAATCAATTAAGCGCCATAATTAATTCATTAATTCATTCATGCCACGAGGCATGAGCCCTCGACTTCACCGTGCACTCCTCCTCCTGTCCTCCTCCACATCCTGTCGTCCTCCTTCTCCTGTCCTGTCCATTGACATCAGCATCGGCATCATCATCGACATCGTCATAGTCATCGGCGTTTTCGAAAGTGCTGATTTCTAGCGACATTTTAATTACAAAGGCCATTAGTTTACTATAAAATGTATAACCAACAAATTGGTGTTGATGCTCATTTCGATCCCCAACGAACTCTGTCAACTATGACGCAGACGCAGACGCTGACGTTGGCTTTGGTGATGGCAGCATTTTCCGATTAATGTGTAGCAATTTTTCATGGGCTGCTACTGCTAAACCGCTCAGTGTGTGCATGCTAGTTTAATTAAAGCAACAGAGAGAGAGAGAGATAGAAAGAGAGAGAGAGAGTGAGAGAGAGAGAGAGAGAGAGTGAGAGAGAGAGAGAGAGAGAGTGAGAGAGAGAGAGAGAGAGATAGAGAGAAATAGAGGTTTAAATATAATAAAGGTTTAAGTATAAAAAAGTTAAAATTTCTTGGTAAATACCTTTATGTTGGTTTTTAAATCTTTTTCTTTATCCAACAGAAAAATTTTGATATTCGATATTTTCTTATAAGATAAGTTAAATATGTTAACATTTCTACTTCCTTATCGACTTTTTCTACAACTAAAGCGTTCTCTTAGGACCAATGTATGTATTTACATTGTATCCATAGTACCACTTGCTCACTTATCAAACTCATTTTCAATCTATTATAATGTGTTCTTTCTTTTTTTATTTAAATTAAAATTATAACCTATGTAAAATAGAAAAATTATTACAAAATTGAAACTAAATGAATTAAAAATTAATATTAGATAAATTTAAAATTAATATTATTTGACTGGTTCTACATTTTGAAATAAAAACAAGTAAGAACGTTGCAGTAGAATACACCCGACTGCGATATACTCTTTTTATTGCCTCTTTTGCGGAATCAGAAGTGGGCGTGGTAATTGTGTTATTGTTCAAACCTTTCAAATTTTGCTATCAATATACATTTGGTTGAGTACGTTCTACATGTTTGTGATAAACAAACTTTGCTCGATTGCAAGGGCGGGGGTGGGCTTGGCAATATTATTTTTATCCAATCTATTTAATAGGGCAACAGAATTCAACCTGCAAAATTTGGTGATTCTAGTTAATGGGCTGTGGGACTGTACAGACTTTGCTCAATTGCGGGGGCGGAGGTGGGCGTCTCCAAAATTTTTGTGTTCAGATCAATCAAGGAAGTGATTAGTAACCCTTGTGCTAAATTTCGTCACTCTAGCTTGAAAACTGTGGAAGATATAGTTTTTTGCCGTTTGATGGGGAAGAGCTGGGAGTGGGGGGATTTCTGGACACTTTGTCTGCCTATGGTATACATCAACATGCATACCAAGTTTGGATGCTCTAGCTTCAAAACTGTGGAAAAAACTGCGTTCATACGGACAGACGGACGGAGAGACGGACATTTCACATACCCAATATACATTTTTCTTTTTTTTTTTTCCAAAAAAAATAAAAACAAAGTATAAAAACAATAACTTAAAAGAAAGTAAAAACAAAGAAGTACGGGATGGTTCTGAATAGAACAAGTGAATAATTATACTATATATAGTTTTGGTCTTGTATGTTAAGTTGAGTTTAAACGAGTTTTTAAAGACTTCAACTTCGAAATTATAGGCTTTCAACTGAATGTATATTTCGTTTCCTGTTCTGCTTAACTTTTCACTGTTCATATGGACTAAGAAATTCTTGAATACGGCGCTAGGAGGCGCCACTTTTAAACAGTTTCACACTGTAAAATCATAAATTACGCCATTTAAGTGGGTCAAATGGAGGAATTTGTGCGGAAGCCGCCTCACAACGGGCGACCAAGACGGCAAGGAGGCGTCGAAAGTAGGGTTGGAGTACGGGCAGGGGAAAGGATATAGATGTGGGTATTGGTATGGCCAAAAGGATGGGCTTAACCGGGGTGTCAGTGGGTGGGTGGTTGTTGTCGATGCGGCTGCTTTCCATGTTATTGGGTCACTGCAGGCACACAAATTGCGGTAAACGGTGACGCCGCATGATGACTAACAGGCGTAGTGATCGGCACAACGGGGGGCATAAAGGAGGTACAATGGGGGCACAAAGGTGGATACGAGTTTGCTTGGAACGCTAGGCTCGACTGCGGAAATATGTACAGTCTCAATATAAATGAGCAATGTTGCCTCTACTCGTTGTAAAGTCAAATAAGCCGCAATAAAGTAAACCAAATGAAAAACGAAAATGAAAATGAAAACGAAGCGATATCATCGTTAATTGTTGTTGTTGTCGTTGCTGTTTTTGTTTTTGTTGCCCACATACATATGTAAATAACACTCGTTGCAATTACTGCCTTAACAGAGGGAGAAAGCGCATTAATAGGTAAAAGGAAAAAAAGTGAAAGGGGGTCTATTGCATTGCCCTCAAAATCAACGACCTTGTCAGCAGTTTTTTGTGCCTGTGCAGCCACGTTGACAATTTAAAGTTGCAGTTAAGAAACAGGAGCAATAAATTGCAAATGTAATGAACTCTCTACAAAGGTTATATTGAATTTTTATATTTTATTTAACATACTATGCACATATGAAAATTACTTTATTTCAAAATTAATATCTCTTAACCTAGAATTCAACCAAACTGATTATTTACTAGTACTCTAACTTGACTTATACTCTGTTGGAGCAGGTAATGGAGTATATTAGGTTATATAGGCGACTCTAATAAAGCTAAATGTCACAATAATTGTTAAATCTTTTAAGCAGAATATTCAATCCCACCTCAAAGTCAAGTTAACTGAATCCAAAAATGAGTAGCTAAACTTCAAAGGGGTAACGGTTTTGGAAACGATTTTGCATATATGTCTTTATGTAACCCCACAAAGTTACCAAAGTTACAATTTAATTAGTCCAAGCCACTTTTGAATTTCTACTTTTGACTTCCACAGTGGCAAAAAGTGGGGCTTCTTTTCATTTGCCACCAAGCGTAGTAACTATTAAGTGTTGAATATCATGTGACATGTGTGGAACAGAACAGAACTCGAGACAGCCAGGGGATACATTCTATATTTACATATCGCACACATTTTACAAAAGTAATTGTAAGCTTGTGAATTTTCAGAAAACACATTTGAAGATTGTTTTTACTCCCTGTTTCCATTAAAAATGGGAAATGGTCCGTCCGTCCGTCCGTCTGTATGAACGCGTCGATCTCAGAGACTATAACAGCTAGGGACACCAAACTAGGCATACTACTAGGTTCTAGGTTTCTGTATACCATACGCCGATCAAGTTTATTTCAAATTGCGGATGCACCCCCCCGCACCACCGCAATTCGCAAAAGACTCCCACAGCCACAATTTTAAGGATATAGCTTTGATTTTTGGTACACATATATGTTATATCAATTTTGATCACCTACGTCAGTTTCATTACGATCGGATAAATAACACCAAAGCTATGGAAGTATCTATTTTCCCTGTCTCAGCAGGCAGAAACAACAGTTTGACATGCACTGGACAAGTTAAGTGCGCTGCTTGCTTGTGTTGCCGCTGAACTGCTTGAAATGCAAGTTGGGAGCAGGGAGTTTCGTAGTCGGGCATACTCGATATTGTAATTTGGAATGCGACCTAATATTTGAAATATTCTTGTTGTGTCATGCTCCCGATTTACACAATTCACAATTCGCTTGCCTATTTAATTCTTTTTTTAAATTTGGGCTCTGCACTTAGCACTGACATTTGCCTAGTTATTTGCTCTCATATTTGCCATTCAAATGTAGTTTGCCTATTGTTTTGTGTTGTAGGACAACAACAAAAATCCTGGCTACATTTCAGTTCGAGTGTAATTTTTAAATATTCCAAATGCTCTTTACACACAGCTCGTCCCAAAACAAACGGGGCGAGTTCCTTTCATTCGCCATTGCTTGACTCTTTCGGTCTTTTGTGGCGCCTCCATGCACATGATGGCCCAACATATCTGCCACAACCACGCCATGCCACAGGAAACCCCTCTTTAACCAACCCGCTTTCCTCGTATCCCCTTTGTATACCGGCACATTACTCGTCCGCTCTGCTTGGAGCTGGCATTCACTTTTACTATTGTTATTATTATCGCAGTTGTAGTCCTCATTGTTGTTGTTGTTGTTGTTGTTGTTATTATTCAACGTTGAGCAAGGATCTAGGTCGCTTTTTGAATATATTGTTTGTATCTAAGATTACTGCGCCAGATATCAGTTTTATATAGCAATACACAATACAATATCATTTGCATATCAGTGACTCAGTGAGTGCAAGAGACAGCGATACGAGTAGAAGAGAAAGTTGCCATTTAACTGTTACACCATACAAAAGCTACGAGTAACCTGTTATTGGCTAAAGCTGTAAAATTCTAGCCATTTTAAAGGCAAAAGTTAACGCTTTATGTTTTTTAATTTTTTGAACGTTCCATGGCGTATTTAAAACGCATTAATTTGACGTAAGAAAACAAGTAAGAATGCTCTACTCGAGTGTGCCCGACTACGAGACGCCCGGCTCCCAACTTGCACTTCAAGCTGTTCAGCGGCAACACAAGCAAGCAGCGCACTTAACTAGTCCAGTGCCTGTCATACACTTTGGTGTTTATTCTTCGATCGTAATGAAATGTAAGCAACTGATTAACATTGACTAAATAAAAATGTTAACCAAATATCAAAGCTGTATCTTTAAGCCGTTGGCTTTGAGAGTGCATTTTGTGGTATTGTATTTAATTTGTGGCGGTGCTGGTGGGTGTACCCCAAATTGGAAATAAACTTGATCTGCGAATGATATACAGGAACCTACATGCCAACTTTGGTGTCTCTAGCTCTAACAGTCTCTGAGATCGACGCGTTCATACGGACAGACCGACATGGCTAAATCGACTCGGCTGATCAATAATATATATAGTTTATATATTTGGAAATGCCTTCTTCTGACTGTTATATACATTTGCAGTACTTTATAACACCCTTTACCCCATATCACTGTACGACAGTCCACGCTAGTGACGAAGCAGCACGAAGTGTGCAAACGGCGACTAGCATTATATACGAGTACAGCAAGAAAGATTTGCTGTGAGTGTCCGATCAGATCTAGCTATATGCCGATGGAAAGGTATTACTTTAGCTAAGAAAGGTGCATACTAAAATTTTTGGCAAGTCACCTGGTTCGTGAAATATAGGCGAGCAGGTGAGAGAGGAAAAATGTATAAAATTTGAGCTTTTGAGGCCGTTAGGGCTTTTTGGTCTTTTTTTAAACGCAAAATTTCTGAATACGCGTCGAATGACACCTCGCTCATCCAATTCTGACAGTTTATTCAAAAGTAATGAACATTGTAAAATTAGAGTGGCTTTTCCAAATTGAGATGAAAAGGTTGTCTGTTTGTTTGTTTGTATCAACGCGTTGAGGTAACTTTCTAGATTTTTGTGAACTTGTTCCCCATCATAACCCAAGAAACGTTTGTTTTACCACTTTTCTTAAAAACCGCTAGTTTTGGGGGAAAACGCTAAAAAAAACGCTAGAATTGACACACCCACAGTTTCCCAAACCAAAGAAGCTACAGACACGTTCTACATTTCGTTGGAAAGGTATTTTTAAGATTCAGAATTAGAACATTTGTGAGTTTAAAAAGACTTCAAATATTTATCTTCTGAGCTGTTCGCTTAAATCTCATGAACCAGGTGAGATACTTAAAGTTTAAGTATTCACTTTTCTTAGTTAAAGTAATACCTGTCGATCGGTATTTAGCTCGATCTGATCAGACACTCAGAGCAAAATTGGAATTGAGATTGGTTATTGGCATTTTATTTACGCTCTAGAATCTGCATGAATTTCGAGTCTAAATCAAAGTGTTTCGGTATTTTACTATCCGGATCGGGAAAAGGGACAAGCCGTGAGATTTGAGTTATTCGGACTTAGTGTGGTCAAGCCAGATTCGGTTTTTTCCAGCTTATGCAGTTCAACTAGAAAGTTATTAAGTTTCAAATCTGAATTTAAAGGAATTGAATATATATACGAAGATTCACTTGACACTTGTATTTTGGACACTCGGGAACTGGATTTCTCAGCTGAGTTCTCTGTTTCTAACTTTATTTGAATATCTGTTTCCTCTGGCGGAAAGTTTTTGCAATCGATTCACTTTACAACTGGTAATATAGTTGTAGAAGACAATTATGTGTGAGAAATAACTAATTTTGACTATATTATTAATATATATTTTCCTTAAATAGAGCTAACTGCTGTCGGTTCTGTTTGAGCCTTGAGATTCAGAAAGGAAATGTATATTTGAGGATCTATTGCTTCTTTCCATTGGGAGCGCTCCATCTCCAGCGGTTAATTATTTTTTTTTCCTTTTTAAATATTAATATAAGTTGTGAGAGAAACATTTAACTAAATATAAATTAATGCCAACTGAATTAGCCTATATTTCCAATGGATTCAACAAGGAAACAATCTTTGCTAGAACTAAATGGTAATATTAAAAAATTATTGGATTTGATAAGTGCCTTTCTGTCTATTTGTCTGTGTGTATATGAACGCAAATATTTTCCACAGTTTGAAGCAAACGTGGTAC
Organism: Hirtodrosophila cameraria; assembly: GCA_949708635.1. Lineage (NCBI taxonomy): Eukaryota > Metazoa > Arthropoda > Insecta > Diptera > Drosophilidae > Hirtodrosophila > Hirtodrosophila cameraria. Next base: position 17,379,414 of record OX453090.1, read on the forward strand.
ACATGTAAGCATATACCATAAACTCTGTTTAAAAACAATTTGTAGTCTCAATTTGAAGCTGGTCAAATTTAATTTATGTTAAAAGGCCAATTCATATGGTATTTGTATTAAATCTCAGTGCATACAAACAGAATTATTTCTAAGAAAACAGCCAAAATTGAGAAAGAAAAACTCGAGTGCACATTAAATGATTTTAAGTGGCTCACTTGAGCTCATATAAACAATTGTTAGTGCATTTACGTTAAGTAGAGACTGTCACTGACAAAACAACAAAAAACAACTAACCATATGTGCTTGCGTATGTTTGTGTGTGTGTGTGTGTGTGTGTGTGTATACACACATATCCATATCCATATAGACAGTTATATACTGGCTGTATGTCAGCTCAATTAAGTGGCTGGGACAGGTCCCAGCCGTGACAACAATAGAAACAAAAATAGCAATAGAAACAACAACAATAATAGCAACAGCTACAACAAAAACCATAAAATCAAAATACAACCTAATATTACTCACAGTGCATTTACTTTTCCGTATCGTTAGTTTTGCCTGTCAATTGGAAAACGCAGAAACCAAATGAAATAAAAATGGACCAAACATCAAATTGTATACCAAAGATGCTAAACAGGATGAAGGGAAACAAGTAGCAAGGGGCGGGTTAGCTTGCCAAGAGAGAAACTGCAACAGTAGCAAAAGTAGCGGAAATATAACAAGACAAAGCCAAAAGCAATGGCAATGACAAAGACAGAACGCAAACCAAAAGCAACGAATACAAAGAGACATGTGGGTATTTGTGTACTTATGGTTGTGTATATGATCAACAAACAATGCGATAAATAACATAACAAAATTCTGTCGCCGTCATCGATTTAACCCAAATGATTTGGGCAGGTTTTTGATTCAGTTCGGTTTCTGGCGCAAGAATCAAAAAAGTTGTACAACATAGACAAGTGGATTTGCTTTCGAAAAAGTGACAAAGCAGCTACGAAAGCTACAGAACTTTTAAGAAATCGACGACACTATCGACAATTTAAGCTATCTTCAAGCTGTCATACAAGAATTAATTTACTTAGCTTAAAAAATAAACACAGCTAACATCTTAACACTTTCCGAAAAATTCGCCAGCGCTGTACTCACTGTTAACGTATACAGGACTGTTAACGAAAGCAGTAGTCGCTTGGCACAGCTGGCATTGGCTTATCTGTTATATTTTCTGTTTCGATTTTGTTATCGTAGAATTTTTGCCTGGGCGATAAAGAAATGTTATCTTCGGCGTGCTGAAGACATATACATCTTTGCAGAAAAGTTTTTCATAAAAAAACTTAACATTAAACAGATTGTTCCTATGGCAGCTACAAAATGTACTCGTCCGATCTAAAAAAAAAAATTCAATTGAAATAACATAATAAATAGGAATAGGCAATTTTGTATTTTTGTATTTTTCATACAAAAATGTATTTTTCATACAAAAACTTATTTTCAATCGATAGTTTCCATGGCAGCTATAGGATGCCGATATAGTGGTCCGATCAGGCCGATTCTAACATATGTATGCACTGCTTGCAGAAAGAAGAAGCGTCTGTGCCAAGTTTCATAAATACCGGAGGCATCAAAAATCATGTATACGACACCGTGTCTTATGCGTCGTGGCTTATCTGTATTATTTGTGTTGTATATATAGATTTTTGCTTTTGTTGTTCGGCTTGTTGTCGTTGTCGGCACATAATCGCTAGCTCCATAAAAAACGCATTGTTTATGCGACGTAATTGTACACCAACAGAAGCACCACCATCGAATCCACCAGAACCACCACCACTAGACTCCCCAGAACAAGGATGTTGATGACGTTGCGTCGTCGCGCGTGGTCATCATCGACGCTTGCTGGCCCATTTCCAATGCCATTAAAAGCGTCCATTGAGCGATGAATACAAAGGGTCCAAGGAGGAGTGCCGAGTCGCACTCTGCCACCAGCCCCCCGCCAATCACAACTTTCTATCCCATAATCTCTCCACCTCTCTCAGTGAGCATTTGTTGTCCGCTAATCCGTCGTGTATTTTATGCTGCTGACTTGGCGAGAGTCCCAACAATTTCAGCACATTCAACAATCCAAGGGCTGACCCAGCTTACTAGGACTTCCAAACTTTTGGGGAGTAACGACAACGACAACGACAACGAGACTGACGACGAGACTGACAACGAGACTGACAACGACAAAGACAACGAGAACGAGAATGCAAATTTGGCTCATATAACATGCTCGTGCTCGCACATCAGCTTAAGCAAATAGCTTACCAAACACACACAAATATAAAAAAGCACATATATATATATATATATATATGTATGTATGGTATATATATGAAACAAAATTTGGCAAACAAGTTTGGAAATTTGCAAAATTTTGAAGCTCTTTTTGCTTTAGTTTATGTGTGTGGAACATCATTCTTTGCCAAATATTTTCAGTCAGCAAACTTTATGGTTACACATACACACACACACACACACACACACACATGTGCGGAACTCGGTGAAAATTTAAATTAAAATTCTGCAAACTTTTGGCTTGTGCATTTTTGCAAAAACACTGCGCATAATTTTGGGCAAATCTTTGACAAATATTTTCACATGGTAATTTCACGTAAGCACCACTCGAAAAACGGCGGCGTCCTAAATACCAAAGGTACTCAAAGTTTGCCCCAAGCCAATCTCTAAACAAACGCTCCTCCGCCCAATCCTGCGTACTCCTCATACGTTGTTCGAGTTGTTTGCAAATGGACCAAAGGATTCATTGTTACATTATCAAATCCCGCGGCATTAAACAAAACAAGAAAATTGTCTGCATGCCTCTACGAGTTTTCACTTCACACTACTTCCCAATCATGGTCCATTGGGTGTGGCTGATGAGTGGGTAGCAGTGGAAGTGCAACTATTCTCAAATTAGGCAGAATTCCTTTGAGCATAGAGGATTGGGTGCCTCAAAATTCAAAGATGAAAACTGATTTGGAAACAAACGTGTGTGTCATAAACTGGGGCAACCACATTTTTAAAGCCTAACCTTAAATTGAACCCTTCCAACTGCCAGAGCTTTGCACTGGCACGTAGTTAATAACTTTTCGTTTACCATTTTTCTTACACTGGCAAGCCATTATTTCTACACTTAACCCCGCTGCCGTCGGCCGTCTTCGAAGTGCAACATCACCCCAAAAAAGTCTTTTAATTCCAGGCCATACTCACTTACCTCCCTCTCCCTTGTCATCCTGCCACTAAACACTGCGTTGCATTTTCGCCAAGCGCAGCACATGGGGAATAATTTGAATGCGCCGCTCTCAAAGTTGGTTTTTCATGAATTTCGGGCATGCATTGCATAAACTTTGCCTTTGGCCTAAGAAAACGACAAGAGGAAGAGGGCGAGTGAGGAGTGGCAAAAGGACCTCTGAGAAATGGAGAGCTACCTCTTATACTTACAGACTAACAGACTGCGCATCGCAACACTTTGGATTGGATATAATCTGCATATAACTCGGTATTCCAGACATTGTTCGGGCCAACCCACGTAGCCAGAGGCAGTGGAATGCGCGAAAGCAGGGGCGGGTGTGAAAGGGAGGAGATGTGGGGCGCAAATTGAAAAGAAAACCGTGAAATTAACAGATGATTTCTATACCCTTGCAGAGGGCATTAATATGTTGTCACGAAATGTGTAACGCATTGAAGGAGACGTCTCAAAGAAAAGGAGTTGCATATTCGTGATCAGCATCAAAAGCCGAGTCATGTCCATCACGTCCGTCTGTCTGTCTGTTTAAATGCGTTTTTCAAGACTTTGTTCTAGAGTTAAAAAAAAATGTAGATGATTTTTACACCCTTGCGGAGGGTATTATAATATATATATATATATATATTATATTATAACGTCGTCAGTATCCCTTTTCATAAGTGTTTCAATTGGCTTATGATCACTTTCTACCGTGAACTCGCAACCATATGTGAAATAGTGAAACCTGGCAAAAACAATGGCTAATAGTTCTTTTTCGATTTGATCCCATTTTTGCTCAGATTTAGTTAATGTCCAGGACGCAAACGCAATTGGATGCTCATCTTGAATTGTTGCAGAACCCAACCCGTCTTTAGGTCTGCTTGAATGACCACTTCCTTTGATATATCATATACTAATACTAGAATGCAAAGTACATCGTGTTTATTTTCCGGAGATTTCATTTTTAAAATTGCGTCTCAATGATTATCTTGTGGCTTGAATTGTCCTTCAGATAGTATGTGACATATACACTCCGTCTATGTTATTATCTATCAGTGTTGATCGGTTGCGTAAATTTCATTACGATCGGATAAATAACACCAAAGTTATGGAAGAATCTATTACCCCCCTCTCAGCAGGCAGCAACAACAGTTTGACATGCACTGGACAAGTTAAGTGCGCTGCTTGCTTGTGTTGCCGCTGAACTGCTGGAAATGCAAGTTGGGAGCACACTCGACTAGAGCATTCTTACTTGTTTCATTTATAGATTACTGTTACTAATATTTTATAACATATCGTATAGTGAATCAATGTTTAAAAAAAAAATAAACATATAAAACTTATTCAATGTACATATTTTAACCTAGGTAATAAGGTGAATTATTTTTAAGATAAAAAGATCATTGTATGACTCTGTTTGGCAAGTCAGTTGTGTGAACCATGCGGAGTCTTCTTCTCGCCCTCTTTCCGTTAAGATGTCTCGCTTTTAGGAGCCTTTCCGCTCGTCAAAAACTACATTAAAAACAAATGTTCTTAAGATAAGAAAAAAAATTCTTGCAATTCGAATTACGGTGTTAAAAAAAAAACGTTCCAAAAATAAAACATGCGTTCCCTACTTAAGAAAAAACGGTAATACCCTACTTTTGATACCGTTTGTTCTTGATTTCGACCCCTTTAGCTAGAATCACCAAATTTCACAGGTTGATTTCTGTTGCTCTATAAAATAGATTGGATAAAAATAATTTTGCCATGCCCACCCCTGCCCTACCACCCTTGTTTCCCTATATACATACATACATTAGTGGCCTGTACACCGTTCGATACTTAAGTCGATAATATTAAATCTAAAGTGTTTCCACGTACATTAATATGTGTGCATTTTCAAAGTGCATCATCAATATTATTATAGCCCCAACTTTTTAATCTGTTCTAAGCTATTCAAGTTGGGTGCTTGGTAAAAAATAAATTATGCATAATCCATATCTATATATATAAAACTTACGTATGTATATGTAGCTTGAACAAATGGTGTAAGCGTGGTTGGATTGTGTCTCATATACATATATATACATACTTACATGTATAAGTACCTATGTATATATATGAGTATTTTCATTCAATGCGCTACAATAAATTTTCATGGAGCGCATAAAAGGCATTTAGACTCGACAATCAAAGGCATTCTCTCTGGCCACGAATCAAATGCGAAATGGAATCAAATATATACTACCACATACTATAGGGTGTTTATACGTGACTTACATACATATCTAATCAATATGTGAAGCAAAACCAAGCCGAAATCAAATTAAATGAATTATTTAATGAAAAAACACGATATTATGTGAGTTACGCGCAAAAATGTTTTATGAATGTTTATGGTCGCGTAAAATCTATTACTCAAACCCTCGCATAATCACATTCACATCCAAAGCCACGACGTCGCAGTGGTCGTAAGACAAGCCCAGTTCCACCGAAGTGGACCAAATGATTTCCATAGTAAATGGAATTCTCATAAGGTTTGAAACTTTAAGCTTAGAATCAATTAAGGTTTCAGCCGCATCGACATGTTTTGAATATCACCTTTAGACTCTCCTTGACCCCAAAATTCCAATTCCAACTAAACTAGAGTGCATATAGAAATTTACTCCCAGCAAGTGTATTGATAGGTCGGTGCTTAGAAAGAACTTGAATTCGGTTAGTTTATGCACGCCCATGGCGTATGTATGTGTGTGAATGTCAGTGTGTGCTTTTGTGAATTTGTGTGTGTGTCTGAAGTGAGCACTCGCATCACATAAAACTGACTTTCATGGGCTGCCATGATTTTTTTTTTTTTGATTTTTTAAAAAAAAAAAAAAGAAGAAAATCGAGTATATTGGGCTTGTGAAATGTCCGTCCGTCTGTATAAACGCAGTTTTTTTTCCACAGTTTTGAAGCTAGAGCAACCAATCTTGGTATACATGTTGGTATATACCATCTTGACAAAGTGTCAAGATCTAAAGAGTATATCGCAGTCGTGTACATCCGACCGCAACGTTCTTACTTGTTTTGTTTTGGATTTCTATACTCTTTTTTATTTTTTTTGTAAAAAAAGAAACATGTAAGAATACTCTAATCGAGTGTGCCCGACTACGAGACTCCCTGCTCCCAACTTGCATTTCAAGCAGTTCAGCGGCAACACAAGCAAGCAGAGCACTTAGCTTGTCCAATGCATGTCAAACTGTTGTTTCGGCCTGCTGAGACAGGGGAAATAAGTTCTTCCATAACTTTGGTGCTATTTATCCGGTCGTGTTGAAATTTACACATCCGAAAGACATTGATTAAAGTTTTATCTTTAAAATTATAGCTGTGGGAGTCTTTTGCGATTTGCGGGAGTGCGGCGGGGTGCATCCGAAATTTGAAATAAACTTGATCTGCGTATGGTATTCAAGAACCTGCATGCCAAGTTTGGTGTCTCTAGCTCTTATAGTCTCTGAGATGGACGCGTTCATACAGACAGACGGACAGACAGACGGACATGGATAGTTCGTCTCGGCTGTTGATCCAGATCAAGAATATATATAGTTTATATAGTCGGAAATGCCTCCTTTTGTCTGTTACTCAGATTTGCAGTACTTTATAACTCCATTTTTCCAACTTTTAATGGGAACAGGGAGTATAAAGAGGATATTGGGTTTGTGAAATGGCCGTCTGTCCGAACGAACGCAGGTTTTTTCCACGGTTTTGATGCTAGAGCAACCAAACTTGGTATACATGTTGATATATACCATAGGCAGACAAAGTGTCAAGATCTCTTTAGCTAGAATCACCAAATTTTGCGGGTTGAAATCTTTTGTCCTATTAAATAGTAGAACGGGCCTCACCATACTTAAATTGATATAACCAAAATATATAATTTCCACGCCCACTTCTGACTCCACAAAGAGGCTAAAAAAGAGTATATCGCAGTCGGGTGCATCCGAGTGCAACGTTCTTACTTGCTTTGTTTTGGATTTTAAATTTTTTCGTTTTTGTTTTTGCCATACCATTTTTATACTTTTTTTTTTTTGTTTTGCACCTGAGATGAGACTTAATGCCATATAGCCATATACGTATGTACTCATATTGTTAGTGGAGCAATGTCACTGTCGTCATGCTGCCATCAATAATCTCTTCAAATTCACAAATTTCATTTTGATATTCATGTCTTTCGTGTAGTAAGTGCAGCATACTCCCCTCCCTTCTCATTAAGGATAGTCCTTCACGTTACGAACCTAATTAAAAAGTCAGGGCCTGACAGGCAAAAGAGCTATATGATAATGGGATGTGTGGAAGTGTGCGTATGTGTATGTGTGTGCATGTGTGTGTGTGGGTTAAGCCTTCATCCACTTACGCTGTATGCGAGCTTGTTTCTAGTTGTCAGCAATTTTTTCTTTTTTTATGCCAGCCTTAAGGTGAAATAGATGGAAAGGAAAACGAAGAGCCTGTTTGGGTCGCATCAATCAAACCAAATCAATCGGAGCAAAAGAAAACAGGGAAATTAAAAAAAAAAAGACAGAAAGAAAGAAAGGACACAGAGAAAATTGTATTCAAGGTGAGCAGTGTATTACTTGCTATTTTTGGGGTTAGGGTTAGGTTCGCCTCTCACCCGAGTAAAAATACTGTCAGCAGAAAATCTTTTGATGCCATTGCATAAATGCAAATCGAGTGTTATTATGTTTTATGCGGGCGCGTGTTTATCTACTCAAAGCTGCTCAGGCTTTAGGCTAGCTTAGCCTTTGGTTTGCTAATCAGTCGAGATCCTTGGGAAGGCTGGCCCTGCCCGTTGTCATTGTTGTTGTACTGTGCTGGGCTGGGCTGTGATGGGTTGTATTTATTTAGCCCATAGTTGGCTCACACAGCTGCCACTTTGACTAATTAGAGAGCCAGCTGAAAATTATCAATTTGCATTTCACTGGCGTCAATTATCAGCCCACAGCAGTAGGAACCTCAACACCGACAACAACAATAACAGCAATAGCCACGTCACGTGCTCTTCATATGACCTAAACAAACCAAGCACAAGGACACAAGCCGGAGAAGACAAAGGACAAAGAAGACCCAGCGAAAGGGTCTCTAAAAATGCGAACCCAAACAAATCGTAAACTTCCCTTAACCAACAGCAACTGAAAGAAAAGGGGTTTTGGGTCGATTGTGGGCGTGGTTAGGGCCTGGTCAGGTGAGCTTTTCTCCACTTTGTGTGCTCTGTCACAAATACTTGAAGAAATTGAATTTTCAATTTATAGCCACAAATTATGTGCCAGCCTTGTGGAGTCTTTCCTTTCCTTTTCTTGAAGCAGTAAACTGCGTATGTAAGCGAAAAATTTTATCACTTGACTAAAAACATAAATTTCACTCATTACAACCCAACTGCCCACTCTTGGACACCCCTTTTTTGGGTACTCTCTTCCTTTTTCATCTCCCACTCTCTCTCTCTCTCTCTCTCTTGTTCTCTTATTTTCTGTCTCTTTTCTTTAAGCATATGCCGGAGTTTTATGGTCGGTCGGGCATTACTTCATATTCAACTCCCGTAAGGCTAATAAAGCATAATATAATGAAGCATGTAGCAGTTACTCGGGCAAGGACTTCCGCTTTGTGTAAACAATAGTTTATAATTCACACACACACCGCCCTCCCATACATACAATATAAGTAGACTGAACGAAATGGGTTAAAATGCAAACCTAAAATAAGCCGCGTCATGTGGATATAAAGGTAGATTGGAATTGGCAAGAACAGAAGGCTAAGTGTCTCTTCGCTCCGCTTAAAGGCGTTAAGTGTCTCTGCTGATGTGTATGTATGTGTATACGTACGTGCCTAAAGCCGTGAAAAAGGTCGCGATAAGGCCAACCGCAGTTAGGGTAAACGTTAAAGCCAAAAAGGCCAAGTGGGCAACTCTAACTAGACAACTGGTCAATTGGAGAAGCAATTTCCGAGTAATATGAGTTCAAATTAAGTACGTTTCCTCATTCTATTTGACAGTAACGTCGTTTATGAACTTGACTTTACATTTAACCCATTTTATTGAACATTTGTCAAAATTTGGCAGCATTTGGCAACTTTAGGTATTTGAGATCTCCGATCAGCCTGCGCTTATCTATTGATTTAATCGGAAAACCTTAAAATTCAGGCCACAAAACGACCAGCGAGTCAATATGCTTTATTTCTCCTTAACCGTCTACCGCATACAGCGCCATATATGGCTTTTCATTTTTAATGAATTTTCTTTTTGTTAAAACGGTACTTACGTGAAGTCAATTGTCCGTCCGTCTCTCCGTCCGTCCATCCATCTGTATGAACGCAGTTTTTTGCACAGTTTTGAAGCTAGAGCAACCAATATATACCAACATGTTGGTATATATATTTGAAATTTAGTTTTCTACAAATTAATGAACAATCGTTTAACGAAAACTTTCAATACGCAAGCGAAATTGAAATTAATGATCCACTTCATAGTAATGACGACTATACATCCGATAAGTTAATGGAAATCATAAGGTCGAACAGGAGGATGTGTATGTACCGGAGTCCGATGAGAGTATTTCAGATGACCACTGTGACTGGCTTTACTTTTCAAAAGCAAAGCCGACAACAAAGTCAGGAGCACCGATTTGGAAAGCAAGTCACCTGCTCCCGTACTCAACGGAGAGCTTTTCATTTTAAGGAAATTCTTATCTGCCAAGTTTTATTAATAAACTGAATTCCACTGAATTTGGTTCGGGCGGACAATATTTTCCCAAATGTATGAAGAAGAGACAATTTTGTCAAAACGATAATTGATTCCGTTCATACACTTTTTGCGAGAAATGTAATGTATTTTAGTGCAACAATGACAAAAGAAACTGTTTCACAAGCTTTCACAGTAAACCATATGCATAGAGAGCCATATATGGCATACCATTTTTACTCCCTGTTCCCATTAAAAATGGGAAAAAGGGAGTTATAAAGTACTGCAAATGTGTGTAACAGGCAGAAGGAAGCATTTCCGACTATATAAACTATATATATTCTTGATCAGCATCAACAGCCGTGACGATCTAGCCATGTCCGTCTGTCTGTCTGTCCGTCTGTCCGTATGAACACACAGATCTCGGAGACTACAAAAGCTAGAGACACCAAACTTGGCATGTAGGTTCGTGTATACCATACGCAGATCAAGTTTATTTCAAATTTCGGATGCACCCCCTCGCACCCCCGCAAATCGCAAAAGACTCCCACGGCCACAAAGATAGAGCTTTAATTTTTGGTACACATGTATGTTTAATCAATGTCTTTCGGATGTGTAAATTTCAACACGATCGGATAAATAGCACCAAAGTTATGGAAGAATCTATTACCCCTGTCTCAGCAGGCAGAAACAACAGTTTGACATGCACTGTGCAAGTTAAGTAAGCTGCATGCTTTTGTTGCCGCTGAACTGCTTGAAATGCAAGTTGGGAGCAGGGAGTCTCGTAGTCGGGCACACTCGACTAGAGTCTTCTTACTTGTTTTCCATGAAATGTACCTAATGCATACAGAGCCATATATGGCTTCATTTTTTTTCCTAAACTATATATTCAATGAAAAAAAACTTGTCCAAATATATATTATAATATCCCAAATTAACACATTTTAGCATACAATATTTTTTTTCTTTATTAGAAAGATGTTCATGCAGTAGAGGGTTAACCCTTTCCCCTTAACAAACACCTTGCCACAAAGGGCAACTGGTCTACACATTTTAAATTTTTATAAATTTTTATGTGTCTGCCTAAACTTTCGCCTGCCCCAGATGGTTGGAGTCGAGAACCCAGCTGTGGAAGTGAGGCAAATAGCGGGAAAACAGAGAAAACAGAAAGAATGAAAAATGGCTAAATATGCTTTTTTAAACCACCACTCCAGCTGCCCCTTCTCCTGTTGCGTTCCGTACACGCACACAAGTTTCCAGGACAACGAACGGAAGGCCAACGAATGGTACAGTCCGGTCCTGTCAATCTGCTGCCCCTTTTGACTTTCCGGACACATTGTGTTGATTTTGCAGGACTTAGAGTTTGTTTTCCATTTTGTATATTTCATTACAGTGGGTATTACAGTATTTTATATGAAATGTTCCACGGTATGCCTGAAATGAGATATTTATAATACTTTGAACTATAATTGATCACCAGTTATGAATAGATCACCACAATGATTTGATAAATGCTAGTCATAAATTTAAAAAATAAATATAAGCTAAATAATCATAAAACCTTATGCAGATAAATACCACATGCTTGTCTTTAACAACTTTTCTTTTCTCGGTATGTAGAGAGCCAGCTTCATCGGTTCATTATATTTTATAACTGCCGTAGAAAGGATAAAGTAGTAGTATTAAATTGATTTAAGATCTTGCAATTATATTGTTAAAATCACGAAACACTTATGCTCATTTTTAAAATAATGAATTTAATTGAAAACGTTTAAAAAATTGGAGAATTTATAGATCTTGACACTTTGTCTGCCTATGGTATGTACCAACATGTATACCAAGATTGGTTGCTCTAGCTTCAAAAATGTGGAAAAAAAACTGCGTTCATACAGACGGACGGACGGACGGACATTTCACAACTCCAATATACTCTTTCTTCTTTTTTTTTTCAAAAAAATTAAAAAAGAGTTTAAAAAGGGAATTCAGTTTTTTGTTACCCACAGATAGTGACTTTAAGTTGCTTTTTACTCCCTGTTCCTATTAAAAATGGGGAAAAAGGGCGTTATAAAGTACTGCAAATGTATATAACAGGCAGAAGGAGGCATTTCGGAGTGTATAAACCACATAAACTCTTGATCAGCAACAACAGCCGAGACGAACTAGCCATGTCTGTATGAGCGCGTCGATCTCAGAGACTATAAGAGCTGGAGATACCAAACTTGGCATTTAGGTTCCTGTATACCATACGCAGATCAAGTTTATTTAAAATTTTGGATGCACCCCTTCGCACCACACCAAATCGCAAAAAACTGCATTCTTACTTGTTTTATGTATAATTGATGCTGAAGACCCCAGTTGACGTCGACCATGACGGTTAAATTTGGGGTCAAGTGAATTTGCTACGGACAGCTGGAAAAGAGCCAAATCGTTGGAAGAGCTGCGGCGACAAGAGCGGCGGTGACAACAAAAATCGAACGACAGCTTAATCCTTTTAAAACTGAGAGCACATAAAAGCAACGGCAAAGCCAAAGGCAACGGCCAACAGGCAGACACAGCACACTGAACACCACAAAAAAATCACAAAAAAAAGAAACAACAAGTAAGAGTGTGCCCGACTACGAGACTCCCTGCATCCAAAATTTGAACTAAACTTGATCTGCGTATGGTATACAGGAACCTGCATGCCAAGTTTGGTGTCTCTAGCTCTTATAGTCTCTGAGATCTGTGTGTTCATACGGACAGATGGACAGACAGACAGACATGGCTAGTTCGTCTCGGCTGTTGATTCTGATCAAGAATAGATATGGTTTATATAGTCGGAAATACCTCTGCCTGTTACATACATTTGCAGTACTTTATAACTCCCTTTTTCCGGTTTTTAATAGGAACAGGGAGTAAAAATGAAAAAAAAAAGTAATTTACGGTGACGGTGAAGGTGGCTCATGGGGTTGGACTATGAAATTCAGGCTTATGGTGCGGCCTGAGCACAATAAGGTGATTTAGGTTGGGAAGCATAGTAAATGCGAGGATGAGACAGGGACAGGAATACGGACAGGAACATAGGCAAACACACTGAGGCAAGAGTTGAAGCGCCAGCGTGACATAATAAATACAACCCACAGACACAGCAACAAAATCAGCAAGGAAGAACATTGGAGTCGGATGGATCCAACTGCGATATACTCCTTTATTCGCCTCTTTACTGTAGAAGACATGGGTTTTTGCCGTTTGTTGGGGAATCCAATCTTTTAAATAGGGCAACAGAATTCAACCTGCAAAATTAGGTTATTCTAGCTAAAGGGGTGGGGGAAATACAGACTTTGATTATTTGTGGGGGTGGGGGTGGGGGTGTGCGTGGCCAAATTTTTTTTTATTCAAATCAATTAAGGATGTATTAAGTAGCCCTTGTGCTAAATTTGGTTTCTCTAGCTATAAAACTGTGGAAGATATAGATTTTTGCGGTTTGCGGGGGAAGGGGTGGGGGTGTGGGGAGATCTTGACACTTTGTCTGCCTATGATATATACCAACATGTATACCAAGTTTGGTTGCTCTAGCTTCAAAATGGTGAAAACCTGCGTTCATACAGACAGACGGACAGACGGACATTTCACAAACCCAATATGCACTTTTTTAATTTTTTTTTTTCAAAAAAATGAAAAAAAGAGTATAACAACTAGAACAAAAAAAACATAAGTTAATCACAACAAAGGTGCCGTTTTTTAAGCCAGGGCTTAAATATTGAATCAAACTGACGGACTCTTGACTGATTCAAGTCTTAAGCCATAAAACGTAGACGACTAATTAGTAGCTTTTAAGATGCCCACAATCGGGCTTTCGACATAAGGAAGAGAAGGGAGCGATAGGCGACTGGTGATATTTATTAGGCAATAGGAAATGTTTTATGGCTTTAAGCTGTTTTCCCAAATTGATTATTATACAGCTGCCAAAACAAGGCAGGCAAGCAAGCGTTGGACAGGACACAGGACGCACAGGACATTGCAAAGAAAGGCAGTGTGTGTGTGTGAAAACTTTCTTAGTTTCAACACGTTCACAAATCTCATTGCAAAGTTTTTTATGGCAGCCAAAAACTAACAAACCAGATTAGCACGAAGAGCACGGGCTGGAGATGGGAGGGGAAAAGTTGAAAGGATTCGCAGAACTCAGAACTCAGAAATGTGGGAATTGAAGACCAGGAAGTGCGGATCAAGCTTTAACTAAAGCTGCCACGCAATTGTTGAGATTTACCAGGCACAACAACAACAAATAGCTTGAGCACATATAAAACACATCCTTTCACAAATACACAGATACACGCACACACACACGCACACGAACACAAAGACAAATCTAATAATAAATCCAAGACACTTAACGCCTTAGCCACCAAGCATGACCCACAAACCAGCCAAGATATTCGGCAAGGAACAAGAGAAAAACAGTGATAGGGGCAGAGTAGTAGAAGGTGGTTGGATACAGTTGCCATTTCCTAGGGGAAATGCAAATCGCCATAAGCCCAACAAAGCATCAGGACAATGAATTGAGCTGAAGGATATGATTGCCAAGAGAAAAGAGAAGTGAAGCGTCTAACGTTTTGGCATCGGCCCACTTATGTGCCACAAATCCATTGCAACCATTTGGGGGTTTCATTCATCTATTTATATACCCTGTACATTCAAAATGGGAGTATGGTTGTCTATTTTACAGACAGAAGCAGACATCTTTAAGGCTATAAAGTAACATACATATATTCTTTTAGCCATGCTAGAGTTTTGTTCCGAATATCAGAGAATATATGAGTTTGACATTTAACATTCAAATCAGCTGCCCAGATTTGTTATAATTGGTATAAAAGTGATTTTCGAGCAAGATCGTTAATGCTGCATTTGTCAAATTAGATAATGAAAACCAACACGATTAAGACTATATTCAATATTAATCTATCTATCTATCTATCTTCTAGCTGAACTAGACTCAACTGCAATTTGGTTGTTGACTAGCAATTGCCTTAACTAACCCTCCTTTTAATGGGCATAAGTAACTCTTAATAAAATGAAAAACAAGAAAGAAATGTTTTCTTCGGCGTGCCAAAGATATATATCCTTGCAGAAAAGATTTGCATAGGAAAACTTAATTTTTAACCGATCGTTCCTATGGCAGCTATAAGATATAGTGAACCGATTTTGATAAAACATAGTCAACATGTGTAGAACGTGCATTAATTTAGATATAGTGAGTTAGGTCGAGTTATTTTAAAAGACAAAAAAAGTTTTTCATACAAATCTTAATTTTCAACAGATCGCTCCTATGGCAGCTATATGTTGTAGTGGTCTGATCTGACCGATTCTGACATGTATGTACTGCTTGCAGAAAGAATAAGCATCTGTGCCAAGTTTCATCACGATAGCTCTAAAACTGAGCGACTAGTTCACAAATAAACAGACAGAGGGAAAGACGGACAGACGGACATGACTCGGCTGTTGATGCTGATTATAAATAAAAATTATAAAAAAATTATATATAAAAATTTTTGTTTTCTGAGACGTCTCTTTCAATGCGTTGCACATTTCGTGATAAAATTATAATAGCCTCTGCAAGGGTATAACGCGTGTTCAAGCAATAATACTTGATTAATGCCGGCATATATATTGTAACACCTGATCTAATCAGATTATGAACTTCGAACACATCTCTGAGAAGTAAAACAACATTAACTGCTCTCAAAGAGTACATTAACAATCGGTGTGGACCTAGTATCGCATTTATATCCGCTGCCAGTGACAGCAAGAACAACGACTGGAATCGACAACGTTGTTCCTTCAGCAGTTGGTAATTTAATTGAGCTTGCGGTCAAACGCTGGGAATCATGGGAAAATTACTTGATTCTGATTTGATTTGATTTGCCTGGACAACAATCTAAGCCGAATCAGAATTAAGTATCTAGACGCTGGACTGTTGGGGGTGTCTAGTGGGCTGTTGGATTGGAGGGTTGAAAGTGTTGGCTGTGCTTGGGGTTTCCTTTTGTTTCACTTGGCGCTCAAGTGGATCAGGCCAGCAAACACTTTGGACAAACTGTTGTGTGGTAGTAGGTCGGGACTGGGTGGTTTCAATTTGGATCCTTTTTGCATTGGGGTGACCGCTGAAATGGATAAATGATTGAACGCCTTGACGAGCACTGCCAGAGCGAGAGACTTCTAGGTCCTGCGTCCTAGTTAGGCTACAATGTCTTCTGCTCTTTAACAATGATAGCCAAAAACTTATATGCAGCCCAGTGGTATTTCTTGGAATTCCGCCCTCACTCCGCCTACCATCTGAAAACTCGAACCACTTGCTTTAATCTGCATCTGTCCTTGATGATGTGTTGATGATTTCCCTAAGCCTAATCAGCTTTGGCCAAGTATTTGGCCATTCCATTTTGAAACTTTGAGTCTCTAACTCGAAGGAATTCTGAGCGGGTAAGCATTGATTCTTGTGCCCTCTCTGCTATGCTCTGGCATTGCTGTTAATGCTGTAAATTGTATTTTAATATGATAAAAGCTTATGCCTATTGAAATCACATTATCAACACTTTTCAAATCTCATTTTGGTGCACCCTTTACTTAACTTCGACATTTTCAAAACGTATTGACTATCTGAATTTTGGGTTTGTTACACACAAGGATATGTGATTAGAGGCAAATCTACATATTAAAGATGGTGAGAAATGATAGCTATGCAAGTATTAAGAGATGAATCCGTAAAAGCTTGATTCAAATAAGCCAGCTAATGATTTGACATAGTCTTAATTTTTCGAGCGAATATGATTTTATACGAGGCGTATCACCGCATACCGGGAAATTATAGTATAGTATAAATAAGAACGAATAAAGAGTGCAAAGAAAAAGCAGAGAGACGCGCACTCATTTTGCAAGAGTATTCGAACACTTACATACAAAAATATATGAAACATTTTTTGTGGCAGAGCGAGAAAGCAATTTTCCACCCACTGTCTTTATTAATGCATTTTTTGTATAGATTTTTTAAAATGAGTTTGAAGCTGTGAAAAATTCAGCCTTCTAGCTCTTATGGTGTGAGTTGTGCGACAATTGTAAATCAGTCTGTCAGTCAGTCAGCATGAACACTTTTATATACATACTAGCATTTCCCGGCGTGCGGTTCTACGCCCCGTATCAAATCATATTCGCACGAAAACTTAACTTCCTACAACCTTAACCAAAAGTTTTCTACCCAACAGGGTAAATTTTCCAGTTGCACTTTTAAATGAATTTTCATCTTTATCTTAGAAAAATGATTTGAAGCCAATCGCATATGGCGTCAACTTTGGTCTTTTTACCTATTTTTCATCCGGGAATATGAATTTTCCGGAAAATTGGTATGCAGTTTTTAATGAATTTTCATATTGATCTTTGAAAAAGAGTTTAAATCAAATCGCATATGAACTCAACTTTCGCCATATTTACCACCCACTTTCCACCCAGTGGATGATTTTTCCGGAAAATTGGTATGTAGTTTTAAATTAATTTTCATATAGATCTTTGTGAATGAGTTTGAAGCAAATCGCATAAAAACTCAACTTTCGCCCATACAACCTTGAATACCCATTTTCCACCCAGCGGGGTGAGTTTTCCGGAAAATTGGTATGCTGTCATAAATTATTTTTTAATATAGATCATTGAAACTAAGTTTGAAGCTGATCGGATGATAAACAAAAAAGTTGCATACAACGGTTATCCGCGAATTTTCAACATTTCCCGACCGAATTTTTCCAAGATCCGGTCTTAGTGCTCACTTTCGGTATATGCCTAAGCTACTGTGAAAATTTCAGCCATCTAGCTCTTATGGTTTGGGCCCTGCGTTGATTGTCAATTGCCATCGCCAATCGCCAGTGAGGACAAACTCTTTTATATATATAGATATATACATATATAAATGTATATATGTTGAAGTATGTGAAGATTTGAATCAAAGATTTTGCAAAACGACAGTATGTGCGTTTTTGTGAGTAAATAGCTGCACAAATAATTACTCTTGAAAAATTAAATTTGATTAATTCAATATTTACACAGATTTGTTCTCTCTTCCTCTCTACTGTCCATACTTGTTTCCCCTTTATATATGGCGTTAGTTCTATCTCTTTCTACTATTTGGTTTGACTGTGGAAACGAAACGTGCTTTAACACTCGCCAAAGTTGTGTCTCTTAGTGTGTGTGTGTGTGTGTGTGAATTTCAATGTTTGTTTAGCTAATAAATTTTCGGGCTAAAGTAATCAAATAATTGCCGAATGTACGAAAAACACAAGAGCATAAGAATATGGCTTGTTTTATTGCCATTTTATTCGCAAAATTTACGAGCGGGCAAAAGTTTTGGTTTCCGTTTTATATTGCCCCATGAAAGCAACTACAACAACAATAACAATAACAATAATAATAGCAACAGTAACAGCAATAACTTCACTTGAACATAATAAAGTTTTACTGGAAAGTACTACAACCCAACCCAAATTCATGGAACGGTATATTGATGACGATGTTCCTCTAATGACGACGCTTGACTTGACAAATCGCGACTGAAGAGAAATGAGGACGAATGGACGAACAATCAGCTTAGAGTCCTGTGTGCATTAAAACTGTCGCAGTTCTAAAGGGAATTGAGGAATCTACGAATGACAAAATGGCTACGAATATCACCCAATTCGCTGTCTCTCGCTCTCTCTTTCTCTCCCTAATTCAAAGCTCCAATTAATCCATGATAAGATGAAATGAAGTCAAAGTCGAAAAGTTTTCAGGAAAGACATCTACAATAGAGAATAACAAGTACGAACGTTGCAGTCAGGCTCACCCGACTGCGATATACTCTGTTTTCTGTTTACTGGGGCGGGGGTGGGCGTGTCAAAATTTTTTCTCCAAACTATCGATGAGATCAAAAGTATTCATACTGCAAAATTTGGGGTTTCTAGCTATAAGGGTGCAGGAGATACAGATTTTGCTCATTTGCAGGGGCGGTAGTGGGCGTGGCATTTTTTTTTTACAGAATCGGTCGAGGATGTCATCAGTAGTCTTAATGCCAAATTTGGTGACTCTAGCTGCAAAAACTGCAGAAGATATAGATATTTTTGCGGTTTGTGGGGGAAGGGGTGGGGTGTGGGGAAATCTTGACACTTTGTCTGCCTATGGTATATACCAACATGTATACCAAGTTTGGTTAGCTTCAAAACTGTGGAAAAAAAACTGCGTTCATACGGACAGACGGACGGACAGACGGACATTTCACAAACCCCAATATACTCTTTTTTTCCATTTTGGAAAACAGAGTATAAAAAGGAAAGTTCGCTTACAATTTTTTCGGCCTCAAAATTTACGAAATTTGCTTAAGCTCGGATTAAAAGAAGATTGACAACTTCTCTCTTAAAATTAGAGTTGATGTGTTTAAAATGGTTGCCATTGAAATGTCACAAACCATCAAATATTATGGTTAAACTTAAGTTCACTGAAGCGAAGTTTAATTTCCCACGCAAATTCTATTATAATTTCGTTAATTAAACGCCATAGACAAAGCAAAAAGGTTGAAAACAGAGAATATCACATCTAATTTCAAAGTTTTTTTGTTTTCAATTGTATGTTGATTGCACAACTTCTGCGTATAACTACCCATAAAAGAGAAGGAATCAGAAAGTGAAACTCAATCAGTAATATTTGCGGATCCAAAATAAATTGCGACCGAAACGATTTGTTTGGCTTTGCCAAGCTAATTTGATTTGTCTCTTAACTTTTTAAGTCCGGCAGGATTTTCGATTCAATCTACACGTTTTAATTCAAATGATTTTTTTTTATAGTTTTTTATGTTGTTGTACATTTTCCAACTTAAGCCTATTGAACTCTCATTCAGCAACTGAAAAAACGAAAAAAATTAAAAAATTTGAGCTGTTGAAATGGCTGTAGCTTGGAAGGTGCGCCATAGCTTTTGACGAGTGTTGACTTTTTTAAAACCTAATGAATCTCTATCTATATGTTAAATAAAAATTTAAGGCTACTGCATATTTTTTTCGACTTTTCATTGAATTTCAAATTGAGTCCCAACTAAACATTTTTGCAAAAAAAAAAATGTTATCGTAGTTTTGGACTCAATATTTCCAAAACTATTAGATATATGTCTAAAATGTAAGGGATTTATTTTTAGGCCTATATATTAACTTTCATTGGAGGCATTGTTTTAAAAATTGGTGCTTTAATACGCTACCTATAATCAATTATTTGAACTAGCTTCAAGAAAATTCTAGTTGGAATAGTTAAATATTATAAAAAAAACTGCTTTTGGAAAAAAAAATTATTTTCGTGATAATGGACCTCAAATGTATTATAATTTTCAATATGAGCCCTACTGCACGCGAAAAGTGTCAGATTGTTACATAGTGTTATCTAACTGAATCTTCCCAACTGTTTAAGCTTAAATTTATCACACTTAACGTTAAAAAAACGTTGTAACGGTTTCTTTTTATTGTGGGCAAAGAGGCAAACGAACGAAACTTACATTAATTAACGTCTATTTGAGCGTTACGCTGCACTATGGGGAATTTGACCAGTTTTTATGGCCAAAATCATTTTTTAAAAGTTTGAAATTGAACGATTTTATATTTTGAATATGTGAACACAACGTCAAACTGTTAGGTTGCATACCAGAAATTGTAACATTATCAGTTACTGTTAAGATAACAGCTGTTAAACACAGCTGTTTCAAACAAAAAATTTGCTTGCAAAACCTGCATTTTTGTGACGAATTTCAGTGTGAAATTTTGCGAAATAAAGGACGGGCTTAAAGTAAATGTGTGATGGTATCTTAGCGTGGTTTGTTCTATATGTCGGTATAACTTTTTTGTAGAAACTCAATGTGTTGTCTGAAATATTGCGTATGTATGTTACATGTCTTAAAGCAACATTTTGTAAACAAATTTCAACTTTGGATAAAGTTTTTAAGTTTTGTTTGACTTTGTTTGAAATTTGGCTACCTGATCTTCATCTGGACACTTTGTCTGCCTATGGTATATACCAACATGTATACCAAGTTTGGTTGCTCTAGCTTCAAAACTGTGGAAAAAACCTGCGTTCATACAGACGGACGGACGTACAGACGGACAGATGGAAGGACGGACATTTCACAAGCCCCATATACTCTTTTTTCTTTTTTTCTTACAAAAATATTAAGAAATTATGAGTTTGGTTGAGCTATCTTAATAAATACAAAAGTTTTTCATACAACAACTAATATTTTGGAATTTTAACAGATTATTCCTATGCCAGCTAAAAGAGTGTCATCCGATTTTGATAAAATTTATTGAGAATGACAAAATCATACTAAAACTAATAATAATAAAGGAGCTTGGTTGAGATAGATTAACAAACAAAATAGTTGTTCAAACACAATACAAATTTTTGTGAGCGGTAACATGTGGTGTCACACCCATTTTCTCAAAAACACTTTAATATGCCACTTATTTTGGCCACAAAAACTGGTCAAATTCCCCATAGTGCGCTGTTGAAATTGTGTCATGAACTCCGGAAAAGAAGAAGCGTCAACACAATCTCACAGTTTTACACACACTGATACACACACATGCAACAAAGAAAGTGACTCGCTCCGTTGGTTCGTTGGACGCTCGGTCTCTGGGTCTCTCAGAGCCAAAGGAGCGTGTCGTATCTACAATCAGTTCCAGTCTCCCAAGCTCTGGCATATCAAATTGTTTTGAGCAAAAATTACAAATTCCACAACTTACGTGACACAGCCCCATACCTTTAACCCTGCCACGTCTTGCCCAGTGGCGTTTACCAAAATATAAAATAACGCTCCTGTGTTGTCCAGTCCTGTCCTCCTTTCCGCTTCACTGTCGCTAACCAAAATTTTATATACCGCATACCGCTAATGTCCACGTTGGCCATCTATATATATATAAATATATATATATATATATATATATATATGTATATGTAGGTATGTATATACATATAGTATCTATACAGCCTCCCGCTCTTCAGCCTTCTATCTCCATTCTCCTGAACAGCCTCTTGCTATGGGCGTGTATCACAAATGTTTTGAACCACTCAAATGCAGCTCAGAGGCAAGTGGTTCTCCATGGATTGATGCCACTGTGCGTTTGTATGTGTGTGTGTGCTTGTTTGTGTGTACGATTACGTGGCACATGGCCAGCGGCTGGAACAACAACAATGCACGAAATTTAATGCTAACAGCTAAAATAATGAAAGTATTTGCTTTGCTAAGCACAAAAATATGTCAAAGTAAATTTCACTACATTTTTTTCCATATTCTTTCTGCTGCTTCATTCTTGTATCCTTTCAATGTTGACTATATGCTTGGTATATGAGTATGCTGATGTGAGTTTGTAAAGGCGTTTTGGTTGAGTAAGTTGACTTCAAGATGCGTTGCACGTAGCCAAGTAGCATGTATCAGTTTATTCTTACTCATATACACTCTGACTTAAGTCTGAAAAGAGTCTCTTCAGCTTAATGAATCTGCGAATAATGATATTATTACTCCCTGTTCCCATTAAAAATGGGAAAAAGGGAGTTATAAAGTACTGCAAATGTGTGTAACAGGCAGAAGGAAGCATTTCCGACTATATAAACTATATATATTCTTGGTCAGCAACAACAGCCGTGACGATCTAGCCATGTCCGTCTGTCTGTCTGTCTGTCTCCGAGACTACAAAAGCTAGAGACACCAAACTTGGCATGTAGGTTCCTGTATACCATACGCAGATCAAGTTTATTTCAAATTTCGGATGCACCCCCCCGCACCGCCGCAAATCGCAAAAGACTCCCACAGCCACAATTTTAAAGATAAAGCTTTAATTTTTGGTACACATGTATGTTTAATCAATGTCTTTCGGATGTGTAAATTTCAACACGACCGGATAAATAGCACCAAAGTTATGGAAGAACTTATTTCCCCTGTCTCAGCAGGCAGAAACAACAGTTTGACATGCACTGTGCAAGTTGAGTACGCTGCTTGCTTGTTTTGCCGCTGAACTTCTTGAAATGCAAGTTGGGAGCAGGGAATCTCGTCGTCGGGCAAACGCGACTAGAGGATTCTTACTTGTTTTTATATAGCTTCTAGCATTTTCTGGCGTGCGGTGCTACGCCCCGTATAAAATCATATTTGAACGAAAATTTCACTTCGCTCCTGCAACGCTAACCAACAGTTTTCTACCCAATAGGGTACATTTTCCGGAAAATAGGTCTGTAGTTTTTATTAAATTATAATTCAGCAAATCGCACTCTTTTATATAGACTAGAACGCTTACATCATACTTCGGGCGATCGAGCGCCTCACAGCTTAAAGGGTTGGTCACACACCCCGACTAATTGTGGTACCAAAATGAAAGATGACCGTGTTTTTAATTGTGCATAAGACCAAAGAGCACAGCGTAGTCAGTAGTCGAACATTCGGTTGAACGTTTTAACTTATTATGTAATATTGGTACGGCAACCGCAATTAACTGTTATTGCTGTTCTTAACTCAACTTTTATATGAGCTCAGAGAGTGGTTAATAAATTGAGTTGATCAACAGGTGTGTATAATATATATATGAATATGCATGTGTATTTGTATGTTGTACACATGAAATTTAAAGAAAGGCATATACAAAATTAAGCTTTATTTTATACCTTTTTCTTGAAGTTGATGATGTTTTCCTACAAAAATCTGAGCTTTAAACTGCCAAAGTCAAGATATGTTACGATGTGAGCGAAAGCCCCAAGCAAGTAAAACAACCAACGGAAGAGCAGTCCAACTGAAACTAAGTGATTATGATATATCACGATTATTGCTCATTTTTTGAGTCTCGCGTGTGCTTGTTTCCGCTTGTTGTGGCCTGACGGGTAAACAAGCGAATCCATCAATCAACCGCACGTAAGCGCACACAAAAGTGACAATCTAAATGGGAATGGGGCTTGTGATGTAGATGGGGATACGGATGGAGATGGTGGGTTGGGGTAAAGTGGGATCGAGCTTAAAACTCGAGCCACAACCAGAAACCGAAACAGAAACCCAATACCAAGACTTCAACCAAAAGCAAACAGACAACAGAAAACCCCAAAACCAAATTCAATATGCATGAGAGCTCGCACTTGCACTCACACAGTCGGAAATTAAATTAAAGAAGTTTTTTGTCGTATATTTGTCGGGCACAGCCCATAGGAGATGAACAACAAACGGGAAATAAAATAGAAAAAAAAATATGAAAATGCGATACTAAAAAAATAAAAGATGAAAATCAGTTGTTTGGGTGCAGGATATTTATTGATTTGAATGTGTAGTTTGAAATAACAAGCAAAGTTTTTAATATCGTTTTTTTCTTTACCTTATCTATTTGCAGTGAATCAAAATCGGAATCGGATTTGAAATCGCTATCGATATTCAAAATCGGCACTCAAACTGAGCGCGTTGCGTTTGAATCATTTTTTTCGATTTTTGTTTGGTTTTGTCCACTGGAACACGCAGAGATCTACACACACACATATACACGTGCGCGTGCCGTGTTCAAGTGTGCGTGAGTAAGAGACGGTCGAAAAACACACACTGATAAACATGGATTGGACTCGGTGGCAAGACGCTAAAGCCAGAGACAGAGCTGGCAACAGCAACCGCAGCAGCCTTTGCGATTGCGAGGATCAGGAGAGCCAAAAGCTTTCCATTTGATTCGTCCATAGTAGGTTCAATCAAGCCAGTATCAGTATCTCAATATCAGTATCAGTCAGTGCACACGTCACCCAAATCAATCAATTAGTCTGTCAGTCAGTGGATCAATCGTTAAATTGATCAATCAAATCGATAGTGTTTCGATCGGTATTATCTCTGTTCATCTCAAGTTACAAATCGAGTCTCCTGGCATTCATAAATAACCGTAAATTTCAAGCAGCTATTATACATCGGTAAATTACTCAAACTACAACAATAGCAATAATTTGCATCAAAATATACACACGTGTTTGTAGTGCAGCGTTAATTCAACTAATCATTAATGACAACAATCCTGCAATTTATTGAGACGCCAATAAAGAAGAGAGCGGCGCATGCTGCGGGTTTGTCGGCCTAGTGGAAACGCCAACAATTGCAGGCACAGTAGCATCAGTAACAACATAAGCAACAGGAGCAGCAGCAATAGCAACTTCTTTTTACAACAACCGCCTCAATACTGCCAATGTTCTCATTGCCATCATAATAATAATAATCAACAACGTCATCACCGTTCTTTTAGATTTGACACAAGTGAGTTTAGATCAAGAACAGCAATTACTCAAGCCCTTAAAGATGCATGCTCACAATACTACTTTCAAATATTATCTATATATATTCTTACAACATATACTATACATGTGTAAATAATTAATTAACTAAATTTAAATGAAGTCTTCTATAAAACACATATACATACATACATAATATCATATCCTGTTTAAGAATTGAGCTTAAAACAACTACCAAAATGATAAGTAATCGATGATTGTAATCGATGAAGATCATTAAGCAACTATATTTTCCAAACATCGAAAATATATTTAAGCTATGGCTTGTTCGCCAGCTCAGTTTTTAAGCTATATTTAGCAAACAAGTTTTTGAATGTACATATGAATCAAATAAAAACACCCCTACGCGAGGTTAAAGTCTAGGGACGATGCATATTAAAGCCACAAAACTTCTGATATCTAATTTTGAGACGAATTATTTTCTGATTAATATAAGGAATATTTTTAATAATAAAATTAATTTTGCATTCCGCACGTTGCTCAAAAAGCTTCAGCTTCTTTTTATTGAACCTAAGTAACTTTTGCAGTGTGTCGAAAGCATATTATATATTAATCAGAAAATGTTTCGTCACAAAACCAGGTATCAGAAAATTTGTGGCTTGAATATGCATCGTCCCTGGACTTTAACCTGCGTAGAGGTGTTTTTATTTGATATCAGACATTTTTGAAGAGCAAAATAAAGAGAGAGAGAGAGAGAGAGAAAGAGAGAGAGCAACAATTTGCTGAGTGTTGTTGGTATGCCAGTGAAGTTGATACGTTTTCGGGGGCGGAGGTGGGCATGGCAACACTTTCTGTTATTCAATGTAATCAAAAGTTCAACATAAATCTTTTTCCAAAATTGTATGATTCTAGCTATGTAGGTGTGAGAGATACAGATCTTGCTCATTTTCGGGGGTGGGGGTAGGTGGGGCATTATGTATTTTAGTCTGGTTTGTCAAGGAGCTACTCAGTAGTCACAATGCCAAATTTAGTGATTCTATCTATAAAACTGTTGCAGATATGCTTTGCTAAAAAAAAAACAAAAAAAAAATGGTTTGGAAGATTTCTTTTAAATTGTCAACATGAAAAAAAAGAAGTTATTTCACCTCTAGCTTTTCATCTGAGTGTTCTGAGCTCAAGGTAATCTTTAAAGCTCTTACAAATACCTTTCCAATGAAATGTAGAACGTGTCTGTAGCTTCTTTGGTTGGGAAACTGCAGGCAGGTCAATTTTAGCGGTTTGTAGCTTTTTCCCGCTAAACTAGCAGTTTTTCAGAAAAGTTGTAGAACAAACGTTTCTTGTGTTATGATAGGGAACAAGTCCACAAAAATCTAGATAGTTACCTCAACGCGTTGATACAAACAAACAAACAAACAAACAAACAGACAAGCTGACGAGATTTTCATCTCAATTTGGGAAAGCCACTATAATTTTAAAATGTTGATAGCTTTTGAACGAATCGTGAACAAGGTGTCATTCGACACTTTTTCAGAATTAGAACATTTGTGCGTATAAAATAAAGTCCAAAAAGCCCCAACGGCCACAAAAGCTAAAATTCTATCAATTCTTTCCTTCTAACCTGTTCGTCTATATCTCATGAACCAGGTGAGTTTTGGTATGGACTGCTGTCCACAATGATATGCAGCTGATATTCGAAAATATATTATAGTATACTCTATCTATTTCTCTCTCTCTCTCTCTCTCTCGAAATAGTAGGATATTTTAGTTTTACAAAAATCTCATTAGTTATTAAAAAAAACTTTAAACTCATGGATTAACAATAAATATATGTAAATATATAAATACTTCAAAAAAATTCAATTATTTTAGATACTCAAATTTAAACATTGTGATTGTTTCTTCGAACATATTTTTTAGAAAATATATACATATTTCTATCGCAAATTATCGATTAATATGAAGCTCAACTGTCGACCTGTTCCGGTTTACACTTTAGATAAGCGTTTGTGGAAGTAAATTTTTCTTCAATGTGCTCATTATCACGTTTGATAAGACTTTGAGGATGGAATTCACTTGGAATTGACATACGATTCTATTCACAAGCTCAACTGAAATAATAAGGGTATTCACTTAATGTCTTAAATGCCCCTTAAACTGCTAAACGTGTTATGTATAACAGTCGGTTATCAGAATTGTATAGTTTGACTTGGACAAATAAGCTTATTGCAACCTACCTAGGAGGTAGGAGTCAAGTAGTTGTTAATCAATGTAAAATCTCATCAATTTTGTCCCTGAAACGTGGAGTCCCCCAAGGATCGGTACTTGGCCCACTTTTATTTTCTATTTGTATTAACGATATGCCTGACACTTTAAATAAATGAAATGTTCATATGTATATGTAAAAAATGCAAGTGTATTGTCATACATAAGAAAATAATAAATACTGTGACCATACCAAAACTTAAAATTGGAAATGCAAGTATGGAATATGTTGACCAAGCTTTAAATCTTGGTATTACTTTTAATAAAACACTTTCGTGGAATGACCACATAAATAAAGCAGCAGGAAAAACTTTTGGCTTAATTAGACAATTATCATTGAATAAACATTTCTTGCCCTTTGCAAAGACATAGTTTATACCGATATTATGCTATGGTGTTGAAATTTTTGGTAAATGCGATGCAATTTCGCAGCAAAAACTTAAGGTGGCGTTTAACAGCTAAGCAAGATATGTTAAAGATGTTGGAAGAACGTCGCTGGCTAATAAAATGTATGATCTTAGCTTTCAACTATAAGAGGAAGAGTAAGAGTAAGAAAATAAAATAAATCAAAATTAAAGAAGACATTAAGCGAGTACCCCGAATGTAAGTAATTTTAGGTGGACTTACATCCACTAAAATTTTGCGAAAGTAGAAACTGGAAACGATCTGATATATAAAAGAACATTTATAAAATAGTTATAATCGTGTCTAGTTTCATTAACTTATCTGGGTTAGTAGTGAGTGGGGAATTGTCTAGCCATTTAAAAAACAATCATTGTGCAAGAACATTCATTGATGTAGTGCATTACATTGATTGCAGGACGACAGCAGTGAGAGCACTAAAAGCACTCACAAAGTATTCATAATGCTCACAGCAAGACACTAATATATAGCACATTTGTAGATTTCAAACAACTACAAGTTCATATAATAGCTCCATCCACTGTTCAGTGTTTCAATCGCAATCTGGTAAAACAAATCTAATGCAAATCATATGCAAATTAGAAGGACAACTGGGACGGGCTGTAGCAGCAGCAGCAGCAGGAAGAGGAGAAGGAGGAGAAGGAGCAGGCAAACGTTTGTCAGGCGACAAGCAATTTGTACAAACATTTGCGCAAACAAAACGCAGGCGGTCACGACCACACGAGCTGGTCAGAGGACTCTGGGCTTAGGTGCTTGGTCCTTTGGTGCCTGGTCTGGTGCTGGTCTTGGTCCTCGTATTGGTCTTGCTCTGTTGGTCTAATCGCGTGACCTGCAACTTTTACACAGTTGACAACGTAATTGCTCATAAAACGTCGCCGTGCCACAAAAGACTGCCGATAACGAATCCAAACCGTTTTTAACAATTATACGAGCTTACGAGCTAAGCAGCCTTTTGGGACCGAGGAGGGAGGTGTTAGCGAATCAGTAGGATCAGGGCTGGGAGCTACAATTAAGCGACAGTGCAGGACATGAGACAGGCGGGAGTGTCAAATCGCCTGTCGAGCTGTCCTTGTGGAGCGGCAGGCATTTGAGCTGAATTTCAGGCAACCTTCCAGCCAATCACATAACCTGGCTAAATGTATAAGCCAGATACTCTTACCCGCCGTGGCAGTCTGAGATCCCTGCGTAGCGCACCACTGCTCAGCACGGTACTAGAGAGCACGCTCTCGCTGACCCGCATCCATCCAATTGCCTCGTTGGAGCTGCCCGGCCTCGACTATGCTGTCCAATCGCAGTCGCACATTGGCGCCTTCCATCATCGTGAGTTAGCTACATCGTTGCGCAGCGGCATCGCTGCCATCACTGCGGCATCCTCTGCCGCCGGTGGCATCTCTCAATCCCAGAGCGCTCTGCTCGGACGATACGGTCCAAACGCCTCTATACGCAACAACGAACGCAAGATTGTCCAGCCCAAACGGTACGTGCATCATCCCCCCTTCACCCACAATGGAGAATATTCATCTGATCTCAATTCACGTTCATCAGAGTATCAGCTTTGATCTGCAGCTGCACAGATATACAACATTTACACTCAATCTCAGCTCAGCCACAAATTTTAAAGGCTATGTTATTGGGTTAAATTCATACAAGGAATAATGCTTTAATTATTTATATTTTAATAGAAATGTAAATCAGCTTGCTAATAACACTATGCAACACTCAAAATTTTTTTTTAAAAACATTTCATAGGTTTTTTTTTCCAAATAGAGTTTTTTTGAAGTGATTTCAAATATTTCCCTATAACTTAGCCATTATAAGCAGGGACCGAAACAGTTATGGCCTTTATGAATAAAGCTTGAGACTTAACGGTTAATTTTTAACTTTTATTTAAAAAACGCAAAATAACAGTTAATTTTTACATTTTTATATAATAATAGAATTTAACTGTTTATTTAATTTTGTAACGAAATGTGTAACGCATTGAAGGAGACGTCTCAGAAAAAAAAATTTGTATATTCGTGATCAGCATTAACAGCCGAGTCATGTCCGTCTGTCCGTCTGCTTATATGCGAACTACTCCCTCAGTATTAGGGCTATCGTGATGAAACTTTTCACAGATGCTTATTCATTCTGCAAGCAGTGCATATCAGAATCTGCCATATCGGACCACAATAACATATAGCTGCCATAGGAA
This sequence comes from Hirtodrosophila cameraria, assembly GCA_949708635.1. Lineage (NCBI taxonomy): Eukaryota > Metazoa > Arthropoda > Insecta > Diptera > Drosophilidae > Hirtodrosophila > Hirtodrosophila cameraria. The sequence continues at coordinate 17,409,483 of OX453090.1, forward strand.
TGATCGGTTGAAAATAAGTTTGTATGAAAATTTTTTGTGTTTTTCAAAATAACTCGACCAAACTCACTATGTCTAATTTTTAACATATATCTTATAGATGCTATTGGAACGATCGGTTGAAAAATTAGTTTTCTTAAGCAAATCTTTTCTGCAAGCGTATTTATCTTCGGCACGCTGAATATATAGTACACTTATATACTGTAGGTACTCGTTCATTTATTAAATAATTAAATAATTTTTTCGATGAACCGTTTGATAAAGTGCACCGCAAGTCCGCAAACAAAAACTTTGATACCACTAATGTACATTCCAGTGGTTAGTTCAGGCCTGAAACAATATATTGGTTCAGGCCTGAAAAGTAATGTACAGGCCTGATCGTTTACAATACTGCTTGCTTTCCTTTTTGTATGGGATGCCTTCTTTAGTATGGCATATTCTCTTGCCTAAATAAAATATAAAAATAAAAAAGCACCAATCATCATCCGTTGACAACTAGGATTGGAACGCTAGGCCTCCTGACCTGTGCAAACAACAGTCAGTGTTACACACTACGGACAGACGGAGTGTCTGCTGTTGATGCGAATCAATAGCCGGAAATGCTTCCTTCTGCCTGTTACATACATTTGCAGTACTTTAATACTCCCTTTTCCCATTTTTAATGGGTAAAAATGACAAGCCAGAAAATCGAATATGGCGAAAAATAATCAACATCAAGGCACCATACACTTAAATTTTTTTTAACCGAAGACGTCGAAAAAATTGCCTTTTTTAAAAGTGTTTTTTTTTTTTATTTTTGCTATAAAACCCATAAAAATGAAAAATCTTGTTTTTGGTTATTGTTTGGGTACTTCTTCAAACCTCACAAACTTTTTCAAAATATATGGTGATACGTCTCTTTTTTGTCGGCCGATTTGTCCCAGAACGCCCAATTGATCCCATCGATTCTCCACTCATTGTTTCTTTGAATTGTTTAAAGCGCTCAGTCAAATTATTGCCAATCCCGCACGGGGTTCCAACGCTTGAGATTGCCATCCCAGGGCAGATCCTCAATGCCAGCTTGTGCTGCAATTGCGGCCTTGACACGATTCGAGAAGTCAATGGGCGTTTCGCTAGGTCGTCGTTTTAATGCCGGCATATACCAAATGTCACATAAAATGGACCAAGAGGATATAACTGTAAATATATAGCGCAGCATCGAGCAACGTGTGCTATCCCAAAAGGCATCGCCAAAGCGTCGATCGTAGAGCACAGCCACCGGATGGACGACATTGCAGATGGCGAAGCTGCCCTTCTTGAACTGCATCACAGCCGTATTGTTGATGCAAGTGCCCTCCGGGAATAGCAAAAGGGGCGGCTTGCCACGCCCCGTAGTATGCAGGCGCAGCAACAGCGAGAGTGCCTCACGCTCCCCCAATGCCCTACGCTCAAACCACAGGTGAGGCGATGCCCGGGCCAAGGCACGCTGTATCACACCGAGAATGCCATCATGTCGTTGACCTGTTAGCGAGTAGTGGACATCGCACATGAGCGCCAAGACATCAAGAGGGCTGGTGTGATTGCACACACAGATGCCCGTCTGAGGCCGATGCTGGACATTGTGGGTGCGTCGCACCACCGGAATGCAATAGGTGGTCAAACGAAAGCAGGGACGCAGCACTAGCTGAACCAGTCGCCGCTTGCAGCTCCACTCGGGCAGCTGGCCGAGCACAGCTGTGAGCAAGGTCACCAGCAGCAGACAACCACAGCAGCCAACGACGCGCAGTGGCACCAACAGACTATAGCGCAAAACCACCGTCAGCAGCCAGAGCAGAAACAGTCGCCAGTTGAGATGACGCTTCTGATGGTGCAGATTGCGCGTCAAAAGATTCCATTCGCCCGCTGGCGGTGCAGCGGCTGCAAATCTGGGTGTCACATCGTCCTCCAGAACCACACGCAGCCCCTCGGCTATCAAATCACAGCACTGATCCATGCGTGCGTTTAAAGAGTCCTTTGGTGTTACTTCTCCTTGGCTCATGGGCAGGTTCTTCAGTTGCAGCAGCTGCTGATGCTGATGCTGCTGCTGCTTGTTGCACAGTTGCAGATGCAGCTGCTGGCGCTGCCAAAGTCGCTCGTCGCAGGGCTTCTTGCGACGCGTTGCCTGCAACTGGGTCGAGCTGTAGGCAAAGAGACGTTCCAGTAGGCTTAGGTAGCGGTAGTTCATACAATTCACAAAGCAGCAGATCATCACAGAGCAGCATATGGCCAACAGGGCCAGTTGAAGCCACATTTGGGAATGCTGCGCAGAAAAGTAGGCTATGAAAAATTACAAATGCTTTCAACATATTTAATATTTTCCGGTTAAAATAATCGTCTCAAACTACTCAAGTCTCTGTGACAGTGACTCTTTTTTTTTTTTTTTTTTTTTAAAGTGCTTATATATTTTATAGATTGCTGATACTATTATTGGTAACTTATTCTATAGTGAATAAAAAGTTTCATTCTAATATATACATACATATGTACATCAGTCTTGATAATAGGGTGAATAATTTAAATAAGATTATTGTAAAATCCGGTTTGGCAAGTCAGTTGGGACACTCTCCTGAGTGTCCTTCTCGCCCTCACTCCGTTAATCCGTCGCGCTCTCAGGAGCCTTTGCGCCAGTTGGTTTGGATGGCCTGCGAGCTTGGCCAAGTATGTAGTAGCTTGACGGTTAATAACATCTCCGATTTTTGGTATCTGCAGCTCATTTTCAATGTCTCTGTTACGTATATACCATGGTGCACCAGTCATAATGATAGTGACTCGAAATTGGAAATCAGAAAAAATCAAGTCTGTTCTAGAATCATCTTTTGAACTAAGTGCTATAATAATCTAAAAACTATGTTAAAAATTTCTCTTTTGAACTCAAAAGATTTTCACAACGGAAAAGCCAAAAAAAAATTGTAAAATGTTAAATCGCTAAAATGGCTTCAACTGGATTATTCTACCATAGATTTGATCGAATGACTTTTTAAAACCTTACTAATATAAGTGAATAGAAATTGCAAGGAATTGTGAATTGAATTTTTATACTCGAGCGTCCATCCGTCCGTCCGTCTGTATGATAACAGTTTTTTTCCACAGTTTTGAAGCAAGAGCAACCAAACTTGGTATATATGTTGATATATACCATAGGCATATATACATGATATATACAAAGTTTCAAGATCACCCTCCCAAAACTCTGCAAAACTCCGCAAAGAGGCAAAAGGAGTTTATCGCAGTCGGGTGCATCCGACTTGAACGTTCTTACTTGTTTTAAATTATAATTTAAATAATTATTTAAACAACCTTGGCTGTTATTTTTCGCTCAAATTATCGATAGACTTATCAAATCATCCGCTGAATAACACTTAACAACATACTACTCGGAGAATCACAAAACAATTTTCGTACATTTTCTTAATCTTTATGTGTATTTTTGAGCGTATTTGAAGTGTTTGCCGAAGCAAACATATTCTCAATTAAAGACCTAATTTAATGTATCACCGCCTTTTCGGCATCGCGCCTTTTGTTTTTGTTGTTGTCTTTTCCTTTTTTTCCTTTTTTTTGTAACTTGGTATTTTTCTAAGCTACGCCGACTTTGATTTATTTAACAAGCAAAAGGCGCTAATATATAAAAAGCCGCAAAAGTAAAAGAAAACTTTGCCGTCGTCGTTTGCCGTCTGTCCTCTTGTCTTTTGTCGTCTTTGGGTAGCCGGTTGGGTTTTTGGATTTTAGGTTTTTGGTTTTTGTATATACTCTATGTAACTGTGTTTTGGTTTGCCCTTATCCCCATTTGGTTTTGCATATGGCAATAATTCAATTATGCACAACAAGGCCGCAAAATAAATGGGTGCCCTTGCTGCCGCAGGACTTCGGGGTCCTGGTTCTGGCCCGGTTCCTGGCCCTCGTCCTTGTCCTTGTCCTAAGACTGAAATCACTTAAAAAAAAACTGCAAAAACTTCGGGCTTTGTTAATTCGTTAATTAAATGGGCTTGGCTGATTCTCGATGACAGCTTGTAAACAGGAATTCAACTTTAAGGATTACGCAATGAGTGAGGCCACAATAACAGTCCCGCAATGCCGCACTCCCCAAATCCCCCACCATACAGCGAAGTCAACCATTGATGACATTGGTTGGCAGCAATCTTTGCTTATCAAAGGCAAACAACGACGTCAACGACGTCCACGACGACAACTCATTTAGGCCCAAGCAAGAGTAAAGCCACCCTTCTTCCTCTGCCTCAGCCTCAACCTCTATCTCCACCTCGCGTTTTGCTTCTCCTTCAAGCCAAACCCTTAATTAGCTTAGAATGTGTTTTATAAAGCCACTTTAGCTAAACATTCAAAACACCTACACGGCGAGATGACTCACCCCAGAAGCAACCCACTCCAACCTCTACCGTCTTAGACCTCATCACATCCCATCCTTGCATCCAATATGACTGCTACGACCTTAGACACTTGCGGCAAAGACTTTGTGTGTGGCAACTCTGTGACACAGTTGGACAAGGCTACACGGCTACCGTTATAAAGCATAACGCTCTTTCCAGGTGCCTTGCAACGCTTCGTTATTACTAACATACAAAAATTTATAATAAATAATACCTTGATGAAGTTTACTATGGTTAATTAAACATATTACTTTGTAGTGTATATGTATACTTTCTTCCCTGACGAAATCCAAATACGCAAACTGATTTGAAATCATATCTGCAGGGCAATTAGATTAAAGTAAGCAATTGCTAAATTAGAGAACAACTCAACATTAATTGTGAGTGAAATAAAAGTAGGTGTTTTACTTAAGAACCAAAAAGCCTGTGCTGAACAATTATTTAGGCAACATGTTTTCAGCACACATTGGGGACAAACGTTCCTCACCTTCCCCTTTGCCTTTAAGCAAAGAAAAAATGCATGGCTTAAGTCATATTGGAAAAAAGGTCCAACATATTTTTAAGAAGAAAAAAATATATTTATTTGCAACAATCTGTTCTGTTATAATGCGTTGCTTAACACTGCTTGATAATTAAAACCTTTACAAACTGACAATTACGTAACTACTATTGATATTGATGCAATGAGAGTATTTTCCATTCGACTTGACAATCTCAGCCATAGCGGGCAACGCAAACAGCGCAGTCAGCGTCACGTCGCGTTGGCAGCACGCGATGCTCAAGTGTTGGGATAAGCATTTCCGCTCTTCAGACGTAACGCGAAAACGTAAACGTAACCCCTCGCAGACATATACACACATGCACATATAAACAACAAACATACATATACACACATATAAACGACATGAGCGCGACGAGAGACGTGTCAGCTGACTATGGGAATGTGAGGTGGGTGGAGATTGTGGTTAGGGTTTGATTTAGGGTGGGGTAGGTAGATGAGGAAGCAGAAATTGAAATTGTGACGCTACTGCTGCCACGCCCATTTATCAACGCCTGCTAGCCGCCCAGCTGCCATTCAAAAGTAATTTAGCGTTTAAAAAACATTTTTCTGCCTGACTTTTAAAAAAGTTTTGCATAATGCGGCGTCGCGTTTTTGTTTGTGCGTGCGCACATGTACATTTATGTGTGTATGTTTATATGTGTGTATGTGTGTGTGGGGAGTGTATGTCAACACTCACCTGCTTAATGTGCCCACGTTTCGTCTGATTCACCTGATTGTATTATAGCACCTACTAAACAGACTCTGAGAAGCAGAGCCTTTAAAATAATTCTGTGTATATTGACTTTGACGTTACAGTGACTGCCAACGTATTCGTACTTCAAGCTCTCATAAAGGAAGTGTGTGTCTGTAGGTGTGTTTGTTTCTGATCGGGTGTGTAACGCAATTGCTTATGAAAATCGCGTTCATAATCTGGAAGCACTTAAGGCTTATGGCCAAAAAATAGGCAAGGAACCAAATTTGCATTCTAAAGGGAATTTAAAGTTGATGTTGAATTTGAAGTTAGCTAAGGTTCACATAGTAAGTTTTTTTACTCCGTGTTCCCATTAACACTAGGAACAAGTAAAAATGCTCTAGCCGAGTGTGCCCGACTACGAGACTCCCTGCTCCCAACTTGCATTTCAAGCAGTTCAGCAGTTCATAACGATCGTGATGAAATTTACGCAGCTGATAGACATTGATATAACATATATGTTTAACAAAATTTTTTTCAATTTTCGATGGTGCGGGGGCATCCGAAATTTGAAATAAACTTGATCTGCGTTTGGTATACAGAAACCTGCACGCCAAGTTTGGGGTCTCTAGCTCTTCTAGTCTCTGAGATCACAGTGTTCATACAGACAGATGGACGGACAGAAGGACGGACCGACAGACGGACATGGCCAGATCGACGCGGCTGTTGATGCTGATCAAGAATATATATAAAGCTTATATAGTCGAAAATGACTCCTTCTGCCTGTTACATACATTGGCAGTACCTTATATAACACCCTTTTTCCCATTTTTAATGGGAACAGGGAGTACAGAGTGACCATCAAAGTTACGTACCAGAAATTCCGATAGATGACGCCACATTCGCAAATTCGCAGTTCAATAATTATCATGAGCGAACCGACTGGGATCTGCAAAAAAGGTTTTTTGCCCTTATTTTATTCAATTTTAGGCAATTTTCTTTTTAACATTTACACTAACGTAGTTGAATGAGATGATACTCTATGAAATTATTGTATAAGACTTTTATAACAACAAGCACTAACTAAAGAAATATATAAAGATATCAATTTAATCGAGCTTAACTATTAATATTTAAGTGCAAAACAATGCAAATCTTGTAATGTCCGCAACAGACAACAAATTAAGATTTTTTTTTTAACGGGACTATCTATCCTTTATTTTTAAGATGGATTGCTTTCACTTCCAATTTTGTAACGTCCGCAACGGAACTTTAAACTAGCATAACTTTTTTTTCAAAAACAGTTAATCGTTTATTTTAAAATAGGCTTAAAAGTATTCCCAAAGAACTGAATTTTGCAAACAATTTCATTCAAAATATACTAATGTGAACGCTAGCTGTGTCAATATTAACAAGCAAATTTCCGAACGAATGCAATGTCCGCAACGCAGGATTAACCCATAAGTTAAAGTGAGTCGTTCAATATGTACAAATTTGTAATGAAAGCTAATTTTTGAAAAGGTATTCTAAATGAGTCCCACCTAGTCCCACCCTGAAACCTATTGCGTGTCGTATAATAATAAATTCTTGTTGAAATGTGTATAGTAAGAAATTCTAATCTTTTTTTAATGTTATTTATTTAATTAAATATGCTTCGTCACAAAATTGGATATCAGAAATTTTGGGGCTTGAATATGCTTTCGTCACTAGACGTGTATAGAGTTTTTTTTATTTGATATCTGAAATTTTTGAATTTTCATATATTGAACCGGAGGTCTGATGTCCAAATTGGCGAATGAAAAACACGCAGCTGGCAATCGAAAATAAAAGCAACACTTATTTAGCTACCTACAGCAAATTAAAACCAATGAGCGAGTGTAGTTGACGCTTTGCTAAAGATCGTTAAGGTCCTCCTGTTCGATTCCAGCTGAATGCCGCCGCGGCAAATCAATTTTGTGACTTTTTTTTTTCTTTTATTGTGAGTAGAAATAAGTAGGCCATAGCGAAAAAAAGTTTTTTTTGCGACACTTGACCTTAATTCTTTGTGCAGCTTTGTTAGTTAAAAAAAAAAAATATAAAAGCAAAACAAAAATCGACTTCCTGCACTAGGAATTGAACCCAGGTTATTCTGCAAAAAGTACCATACTTGGACTACTCGTTAAAACCTACTGTAGTAGTAAAAGCAGGTTCGCTAAAAAAGTAATACCTCGCGAAGACAAATTGTGCCAGATTGTGTTGCATACCGAAACTTGTGAAATTTCAATGGATACAGCTTTTTCAGTGAACTTAGCCGAAATTAACAATTTTTATCCAATGTCCTGACATAATTTAATTTAATTAAAAATTTAACATTATAAGCTTAAATATTGTTTATACCAGTATCGAGAGTACCACAATGTTTATCGATCGCCTAAAACTTGTCGCCCAAAAACTGGTCGATATGTTGTCATGATATTGTAACTCTCTTATGATTTTTATACCGCCACACACATAAGTTGTGCAATAAACCGAGGAAAAAAGATCAACATATAATCTAAAACAAGTGCGTTTTTATTTTAAGTAAGTCGACAAACCATTTCTAAAGGCTATTCTCACCCCCCACGACAAATATATAAGAAATATAAATTAGTACTTTCGGCTAAGTTCATTAAAAAGGTGGTAACTTCGCTATTAATGAGTCGATTTGTTTCAAAAATATCATAAATGTTTCATAAATAAGCAACGTAAACGTTCATAGAAGAAAAAACAATTTTTTTTCTACCATTTTCAATTTTTTGCAGTCGAATAAAAATGGAAATTGAAATATTTTTCTAAAAAAATGTTAAATTTCATGGTTTAGAAAAAGATTACATACAAACTTTAAAATATATTTAAGGTACCATATATAGAATGTTGAATTATCTTTTTTTGGAATTCTTTTTTTATTTGATCAGATGGCCATAGCAGAAAATATCTGTAAAAATACAGTCCTACATCACAAAAAAAATAACACCGCTATTATTTCAGAAATTGCACGTAATGAATGTTCTCATTCTTTACTAAAGAGCTAATAACTTAATTATTTGTTCATGAATTTTGATAAAAATATCTATTGTTTGTTTTTAAATGAATTGAGCTGTAGACCCAAAGAAAGAAACAAATATTCAAATGTTTTGTTTTAGTAGAACATTCCGTTTAAAATCCAGTTTTTTTTTAAAAACATGAAACTTCAATGCAAAATTTTCAGTTTAAGTCTTAATAGCGCCTAAGCGAGCAAAAATTTTGAAAACTGATGTGCATAAGAATCCAATATCTGGTTTCGAAGATATTGACAATTCTCTGAGTGTACCTTTTTGAACAACCGAAAATCTAGCTTTTCCATTTGTCTCGAGAACGAGCAAGCGAAAAAATGTATTTTGTATTTTTTCGGACTCAGGCGCTGGTTTTAGGATTTACATAAGAAAAACAGTAAGAACGTTGCAGTCGGATGCACCCGACTGAGAAATACTCTCTTTTAGCCTCTTTGCGGAGTCAGAAGTGGGCGTGGCAATTGTATTTTTGCTCAAATCTTTCAAGTTTTACCATCAATTTAAGTTTGGTTGGGCCCGTTCTACAGGTTTGGGAGAAACAAACATTGCTCGATTGCAGTGGTGGCAGTGGGCGTGACAAACATATTTTTATCCAATCTTATTTATATGGCAACAGAATTCAAACTGCAAAACTTGGTGATTCTAGCTAAAGGGTTGAGGCAGATACAGACTTTGCTTATTTGTGGGGGCGGAGGTGGGCGTAACAAAATTTTTTTTAGTCAGAGCAATCAAGGATGTGAAAAGTAGCCCTTGTGCTAAATTTGGTTATTCTAGCTATAAAACTGTGGAAGATGTAGGCTTTTGTGGTTTGTGGGGAAGGGGTGGTGGTGGGGGGAGATCTTGACAGTTTGTCTGCCTATGGTATATATCAACATGTAAACCAAGTTTGGTTGCTCTAGTTTCAAAATTGTGGAAAAAACTGCGTTCATACAGATAGACGGACGGACATTTCACAAACCCAATATACTCTTTTTTTCCATTTTGGAAAACAGAGTATAAAAAAATGCCACGCCTACTACCGCCCCTGCAAATGAGCAAAATCTGTATCTCCTACACCCTTATAGCTAGAAACCCCAAATTTTTCAGTATTAATACTTTTGATCTCATCGATAGTTAGGAGAAAAAAATTTTGACACGCCCACCCCCGCCCCAGTAAACAGAAAACAGAGTATATCGCAGTCGGGTGAGCCTGACTGCAACGTTCTTACTTGTTTTTCTTTAATATTAAAAAAAAAGAGTATAAGGATATTATATATGAAAACAATTCTTGTTTTAGCAGATATATTTACTAATTAACTGCAAGTTTTACTTTATTTTAAAGTCACGTGACTATATTTTAAAACTTTCATAGCTATTGGTATCAAATAAAGTCCTTATATTAAATACTTTTCTGCTAGGGTGTAGACCTTCGGTAAGATGAAGACAACTCTCCTTTTCTTTTTTTTTGTCTATGTTTTTTTTTGCCTTTCCATTTGCATTGTTTTTCGCCCAAAGCAAATATTTATTAGTTAACATGAAATATAATTCCTTGATGCTCTTGATCTATTTACTTAATTAAGGGCTACTTAGTGAAAAGAGCGGGGACTCATCAATAATCTTATGCTGGCGTTTTTTAATTTTCCAAAACCTCCCTTCCTGCAGTCTCTGTTCGAGCTGTCCACTAATTATAATATAATTATGTGCGTGGCGGCTTTTGCTTTGATGAAAATAGTTATTGTAGTTATTGGTGTCATTTAGTCATTATTTAATATAAGCCTGCTTTGATAAATTATTTCCGTTGTTACGGCATAACGTGACGAAAGTTGTCAGCAATATTTTTCGGCTGGACTACTTTGATTTGTGGCGAAGTTGGCTACGTTGGCAACTTGTTTTGACTCATAGTCGAGCCGAGTCTTGAGTGCAGTCGAATGGAGATGAATGGAGAGACAGATGAATCTCTACTCTCGACACTCTACTTTCGTCTCCGCGCAAATAATCAATTTAGCTGGCGCTGTTTGTTGAATAAGTGATAAAGATTTATCACTTACCCTCACTCAGCTTGCTGTTTGCTTCCCAAAAGCACCACAACACGCCCTTACGCTCCATTCTGTCTGTATACTGTACCCAGTCACGTCGGCAAGCTAGCGGGCTTTCAGGACTCGTATTAAAGTTCACGGCAGCTCTTGGCAATCATTGAACCCAAAGCTTTGACTTTTGCGTCTGAACGAACATGAAAAGCATTTGAAAATGGTTCAGACTCCCAGAGGTGCAGGTGGTGGAGTTGAAAGTCTAGGGAAAGGTAGCAGTAGAGGCGCTCGGGGCAAGCTGATTCTGTATTTACTTTGACTAAAAAGCAAGAAAAACCGCGAATAAATTAAGCTAATATTTTACATTTAATAGAATACGAATCTCGTGAAACACCTCAAATACATTTGTTTGACATTGTTAAACTGAGAGAGAAATGTCTCAAAAACATTTTTGAATAACTCCTTAGAAACCGATTCGATTAAGGTTTTTATTTTAAGACCACAATAAACAAATACAATTTTGTTTTAGAAAATCAGAAGTAAGATAGATGGAATTGTATGCTTCATAATTTTCTTGATATGCTGCTGTTTTGAAATTAGAATTAATCAACATTTTTGTAGAAAAGAGAATTGAAATACATAATTTTACATTCAAAAAGTGATTGTTATTTTTGAAAATCAATTTTAAAAACATATTAAAATTGACCAAATTAAGTGACTCTATATAGATCGTACCTTGCAGTTTGGATTTTCTGTCATGAACTTCATTTTTCATATACATTCTTCATTAACGCAACCATTTATTCTGGTTTTGCTACAAAAAAAAAAAAACATATATATATATATATATACATATATATAAAAGCAAGAAAAATAAAAAAAATCGACTTCCTGCACTGGGAGTTGAACCCAGGTTATTTTGCAAAAAGTAGCATACTCGGACTAGTAGTAGAAGTAGATAGACCACACATGTAATATCTTGCGAGGATGAAGATATGTGTTGCATACCAAAACTTGCAGAATTTCATTGGCTACAACATTTAAAATTTTTATTAAAATCGTTAAGACCAATTTCATTTCACCTGAGTGTTTTGGGAGAAAACTGTCAAGTTAAACTTAAAAGCTCTTAAAAATAATTTTCACTTGAAGTGTGGAACGTGAATGTAGCTTCTGTGGCTGTGGAAACTGTGGTCGTGTCAATTCTAGCGGCATTTACTGTTTTCCCGCTAAACTAGCGGGTTTTCAGAGAAGTGGTAGAACAAACATTTCTTGGGTTATGATGGGAAGCAAGTCAACAAAATTCTAGGCAGCTACCTCAACGCGTTAATACAAACAAACAGACAAACTGACAACCTTTTCATCTCAATTTGGAAAAGCCAGCCTAATTTTAAAATGTTCATAACTTTTGAACGAATTGTCAGATTTGGTTGAACCAGGTAACAATCGACGCGAATTCAGAATTAAAACAACTGTGCGTGGACTAACGTCCACAGTGATCTTGTCGTTCATACAGACGGAGAGACATACGGACGTGTCCAAATCAACTCGGCTGTTGATGCTGATCAAGAATTTATACTTAACACGATCGAAAATGCATTCTTATGCCCGTTACTTACTTTTGCAGTAATTTATTACCTCATTTGAACTATTTTCAATTAGAACAGGGTGTAATTAATCAATGTAAAAGATAACTAGAAACTGGAACTGTACCATTCAAATTTACAAAAAATATGTTGATGCATGCAGTGCTACGATTTGAGTTTTTGAACTGCTAAAATGGTTTGCTAGTAAAAATTGATATACTAATAATAATACAATTTTAAAAGTTTATTTTAGGTCTTAAGTCTGAATATTAGTGTATTTATTATACATTTAAGATACACACAGTTTTCATAAGTTACTAATAAATTTATTTGTAAGAACATTTAACTCGGTACCAGCTTTAAATTCCATTCCCATTCCCTCCCGCTTGATATCTGACAACTCCCCCAACTCGCTTTTGGCGTTTCCATTTTCGTCTTTCAGAGCGCTCTGAATTTTGTATATTACGCAATGTTCGGTATGGTTGGGTGGTTGGTGATTTCATGGCGTAGCGTGGCTGCCGGGAGGTGGTTGCTTGGCTGCTGCTGCATTTTGTGGCCGGTCAATGCACCCGGAGCGTAGGCACAACTGCATAACTATTAGTGAAATCAAAAGGAAAGTCAGAAAAGCCTCGCCACCCAACCCTCTGCAGCTCCTTCAAACACCTGCCCTGCCTCGCCAAAATGCACGGGCCCGCAGATACGGATGTGAAGCCATGGCACATGGCCACCAATGTCGATGTTTTCGTTTTAAGTCGCGGCATTTTGGCTTGTCAACGCCGACGCCAACATTGAAGTCAACAGCAACGTCAACGGCAACGACAATGCCAACTTTTGGGGGCGCACTTATTAAAAATTGTGACCCGCGGTAGGTTGAACATTTTCTTAGGTGCAAAAAGTTGCACTTGGCGAATGGCCAAAGAGCGCATTGAACGGCGGGTGGGAGGGCTGTGCTAGGCTGGCTTTACTGATTGAGTGGTGGTTATATGATGGCGGTGCAGATCCTTCCATTCCAGCTGTTGTTCATGTTGTTGTTGTTATTATAACTGTTAACTGAAGTGTAGGCGCATGAAACGAAACACGCGAAATTTGTCGGTGCAATGTCATAAATTTTGAAAATGTCCGAGCTCACTATAACGGCTTGTTCACGGCACACACACACACACGTTTCAGTGGGGGATACCCAGCAAGCATTGCGGCGATAGATCTCTCGCCAAGTCTCTCTTCACACTTTGTCTGCCTATGATATATATAAACATGTATACCAAGTTTGGTTGCTCTAGCTTCAAAACTGTGGAAAAAAACTGCGTTCATGCAGACGGACAGACAGACAGACGGACGGACGGACATTTTACAAACCCAATATACTCTTTTTTCCTTTTTTTTTTTCAAAAAAATTAAAAAGAGTATATTAATTTATGACTGCATACCAATTTTCCGGAAAATTCACCAACCTGGTCAAGGTTGTAAGGGCGAAAGTTGAGTTTTTTTGCGAATTGCTTCAAACTCAATTTCAAAGATCATTGAAAGCGGCGTTCTAATTTGCCGGAAAATTATAATTATTATTTTCGTTTTAAGCCCTAATGAATTTTGAGTTTTAATTCAAATTGTTTCTAATTTTATTCGACATTTTCCTTATTGTATATCAAATGCAGACGACATCCAGATTTCATTGGTATCGCGCTGATGTGTATGTGTGTGTTTGTGTGCGTGTTTGTGTGCGTGTTTGTGTGTGTGTGTGTGTGTGTGTGTGTGTGTGTGTGTGTGTGTGTGTGTGTGTGTGTGTGTGTGTGTGTGTGTGTGTGTGTGTGTGTGTGTGTGTGTGTGTGTGTGTGTGTGTGTGTGTGTGTGTATGTGTGTGTAAAGCTCGCCTGCAGCTTGCAGAGCCATTGTTCTCTATTTGCCTAACAAATTGAAACGTAAATGAAATGAACTTAAATATGCATACAAAGTAAATATAGAAGCGAGAGCAACTTTGCCGCAGGGTCGCAGCTGGCAAATGTTTTGCATAGTTCATAAAATGTAGCCAAAACAAAATTGGCTGCCACTTTTTTACACAATTGCTTTACATCCCCCCGCATTTTGTCCACACCTTCTTGGAGATATTGGCCCGTTCTTGGCTTATCTAACTGCGTCTCCATGCCGCTGCTTATCGCTAAATACCAATTAGCATCGCAAATTTGACAAAAATCGGCAAGAATCGAGTGAAACTGGGAGAAAAAAAAAGTCAGAATGAACTCGACAATGGGATACCCTTTATCTAGTTTTGTAGAAGCCAAACAAACAGTTATGCTCTGCGCAAGGGCAAAAAGCTAATTGATTAACTTTGGTGTTTCCAGAAACTTGTAGGTACACAAATGCTTCTCAAATCCGTTATTCATCTTCAGTTTCAGTTAGGCTAATTAAGATAAACAGCAAAATCGCATGTCTTGCAAATGTTCAAGCATTTTGATTGCGAAGACTTCGTAAAAATTGTATTGTATAAAAAAAAACAAGTAAGAACGTTGCAGTCGGGCTCACCCGACTGCGGTATACTCTGTTTTCTGTACGTATATTAAATTAAATTCTTTTAAAGACTACTTGTATATATATGCTACAAACTATAAAATTCTTTCTACTAAGTGCAGAACGCTGCAAACGCCCAAAGCAGAGCGAGACTCGTACTTCTCAAAATGATCGCTCGTTTACTGGGACGGGGGTGGGCGTGTCAAATTTTTTTTTCTCCAAACCATCGATGAGTTCAAAAGTATTCATACTGCAAAATTTGGGTTTTCTTTTTTTTTTTTTTACAGATCGGTCGAGGATTTCATCAGTAGTCTTAATGCCAAATTTGGTGACTCTAGCTGCAAAACTGCAGAAGATATAGGTTTTTGCGGTTTGTGGGGGAAGGGGTGGGGGTGGGGGGAAAATCTTGACACTTTGTCTGTCTATGGTATATACCAACATGTGTACCAAGTTTGGTTGCTCTAGCTTCAAAACTGTGGAAAAAACCTGCGTTCATACAGACGGACGGACAGACAGACGGACATTTCACAAACCCAATATACTCTTTTTTTCCATTTTGGAAAACAGAGTATAACAAGAAAGCACGTTGCAGTCGCATACATTCGATCTTGACACTTTGTCTGCCTATGGTATATATCAACATCCATACCAAGTTTAATTGCTCAGACGGACAGACGGACGGACGGACATTTCACAAACCAAATATACTCTTTTTTCTTTTTATTTCAAAAAAATTTAAAAAAGAGTATAAAAATACGTATACAACATGTATGACCTATAATGTATATATGTATAAAAGGCTAATACTCATCATTTTTAGTCGGAATTTTTTAAATTTTTGGACTCAACAGTGTTTTTGAGCTTAATTTTTGAACATTGATTTCTGTTTGTCAAAACTTGTCACCATTGGTAATTTTTTCGACTCGGCTGTAATGCTAATGACGAACCTAAAATATATACATATATACTAGCGTGCGGTGCTACGCCCCGTATAAAATCATATTCGGACGAAGATTTAACTTCTCCCCTACAACCTTAAACAACTGTTTTCTACCCAACAGGGTAAATTTTCCGGAAAATAGGTATGAAGTTTTTATTGAATTTTCATATTGATCTTTGAAAATTAATTTGAAGCAAAGCGCACATAACCTCAACTTTTTGCTTTTTACCTACTTTCCACCCGGAAATGAATTTTCATATAGATTTTTGAAAATGAGTTAAAAGTAAATCGAATGATAAACAAAATAGTTGCATACAACGGTTTTCCGAGAATTTTCAACATTTCCCGACCGAATTTTCCAAGATCCGGGATTAGTGCTCACTTTCGGAATAGGCCTAAGCTACTGTGGAAATTTCAGCCATCTAGCTCTTATGGTTTGGGCCCTGCGTTGATTGTCAATCGCCATCGCCATCGCAAGTGAGGACAAACTCTTTTATATATTTTGATAAATTGCAGAGCAAACGCGTGTAACTTGCACACAAATGCTACGCTTTACCAACAGGCAGACAAAAGCAAAAAAAAATTAAATGAGGGAAAGGAAGATAGAAGGAAGAAAGCACCAAATAAAAAGAAAGGAAACCAAACAAAAGTACACACAAGTTGTGAAGCATAAGAAAAACAAGTAAGAATACTCTAGTCGAGTGTGCCCGACTACGAGACTCCCTGCTCCCAACTTGCATTTCAAGCAGTTCAGCGGCAACACAAGCAAGCAGTGCACTTAACTCGTAAACTGCTTGTCAAACTGTTGTTGGTGCCAGCTAGCCAGACGGGCGTAATAGATTCTTCCATAACTTTGGTGCTATTTATCCGATCGTGTTGAAATTTACACATCCGAAAGACATTGATTAAACATACAGGTGTACCAAAAATCCAAGCTTTATCTTTAAAATTGTGGCTGTAGGAGTCTTTTGCGATTTGCGGGGGTGCGGGGGGGTGCATCCGAAATTTGAAATAAACTTGATCTGCGTATGGTATACAGGAACCTACATGCCAAGTTTGGTGTCTCTAGCTCTTATAGTCTCTGAGATCGACGCGTTCATACAGACGGACAGACGGACAGACAGACAGACAGACAGACGGACATGGCTAGTTCGTCTCGGCTGTTGATCCTGATCAACAATATATATGGTTTATTTAGTCGGAAATGCCTCCTTCTGCCTGTTACACACATTTGCAGTACTTTATAACTCCCTTTTTCCCATTTTTAATGGGAACAGGGAGTAACAAGTAGGAATGCTCTAGTCGAGTGTGCCCGACTACGAGACTCCCTGCTCCCAACTTGCATTTCAAGCAGTTCAGCGGCAACACAAGCAAGCAGTGCACTTAACTCGTAAACTGCTTGTCAAACTGTTGTTTTTGCCAGCTGAGACGGGGCTAATAGATTCTTCCATAACTTTGGTGCTATTTATCCGATCGTGTTGAAATTTACACATCCGAAAGACATTGATTAAACATACAGGTGTACCAAAAATCAAATCTCTATCTTTTAAATTGTGACTGTGGGAGTCTTTTGCGATTTGCGGGGGTGCGGAGGGGTGCATCCGAACCTTGAAATAAACTTGATCTGCGTATGGTATACAGGAACCTGCATGCCAAGTTTGGTGTCTCTAGCTCTTATAGTTTCCGAGATCTGTGTGTTCATACGGACAGACGGACAGACAGACAGACGGACAGACGGACAGACAGACGGACATGGCTAGTTCGTCTTGGCTGTTGACCCTGATCAAGAATATATATAGTTTATATAGTCGGAAATGTCTCCTTCTGGCCGTTACACACATTTGCAGTACTTTATAACTCCCTTTTTCCCATTTTTAATGGGAACAGGGAGTAAAAAGAAGAGAATACGGAAATGAATGTAACAGCAAATATTTTCTTATGCTTGCATGAATGTAAGCACGCACACCCCCACAGTTTGGTGGCACAATGCACATTTTCTGGCATTAATAAAACACTCAAAACAAGTAAGAATACTGTAGTCTAGTGTGCCCGACTACGAGACTCCCTGCTCCTAGCTTGCATTTCAAGCAATTTTTACACTTTGTCGGACTATGGTATATATATCAACATGTACACCAAGTTTGGTTGCACTAGCTTTAAAGCTGTGGAAAAAAACTGCGTTCATAAAGACAGAGGGACAGATGGACAGACGGACAGACGGACGGGACCCAGATCACGTCTGATAACACTATGCAACAGCAAAATGTGCCTAGAACAGCCACTATATATTTCTTATGTAAAAGCAGTCGTTGAGTCCGAAAAACAAAAATAATACAATGTTATCTTCGGCATGCCGAAGATATATATCCTTGCAGAAAAGATTTCCGTAAGAAAACTTATTTTTCAACTGGTTGTTCCTACGGCAGCTATAAGATATAGTGATCCGATTGTGATAAAATTTGATCAACATGTGTAGAACTTGCTTTAATTTAAATATAATGAGTTTGGCAGCTATAAGATGCAGTCGTCCGATTTTAATGAAATTTTGTCATCGTGTATAAACTGTCTTCAAACTTAGGTTTAGTGAATTTGGTTGAGATATATTGAAAGAAAACTAGGTATATGTTATGGTGGTCCCTAGAACAAAGTCTTGAAAAGCGCATATAAACAGATAGACAGACATACGGACATGAATCGACTTGATTTCAAACGGGTCTTTCTCCTTAAACAAAACATTTAGATGTAAAAGATATTTCATTAAAATTGATCGATAAGTAATGCAGTTATTAGCTCTTTAGTAAAAAATGAGGGGGTGCAGAACAAGTTCTTAAAATGATCGGATTTTGCTCCCGTTTAATATCTAGGTCTTTTTTCTTTAAACGTGAAAGTCTAGTGCATAATTTTCAGTTTAAGTCTAAATAGCGCCTTAGCCAACAAGAATTTTTAAAAGTGATGTACTGGTGGATTTTAGTATAATCCAATATCTGGTTTCGAAGATATTGACAACTATCTGAGTGTGCCTTTTTGAAAAATCGAAAATCTAGCTAATACCATTTAGCTCGAAAACGAGCTCACGAACATATTTTTACTCCCTGTTCCCATTAAAAATGGGAAAAAGGGAGTTATAAAGTACTGCAAATGTGTGTAACAGGCAGAAGGAGGCATTTCCGACTAAATAAACCATATATATTCTTGATCAGGGTCAACAGCCAAGACGAACTAGCCATGTCCGTCTGTCTGTCCGTCTGTCTGTCTGTCCGTCTGTCCGTATGAACACACAGATCTCGGAAACTATAAGAGCTAGAGACACCAAACTTGGCATGCAGGTTCCTGTATACCATACGCAGATCAAGTTTATTTCAAGTTTCGGATGCACCCCCCCGCACCCCCGCAAATCGCAAAAGACTCCCACAGTCACCATTTAAAAGATAGAGATTTGATTTTTGGTACACATATATGTTGCATCAATGTTGATCTGCTGTGAAAATTTCAACACGATCGGATAAATAGCTCCAAAGTTACGGAAGAATCTATTACCCCCGTCTCAGCTGGCAAAAACAACAGTTTGACAGCCACTTTACGAGTTAAGTGCACTGCTTGCTTGAGTTTCCGCTGAACTGCTTGAAATGCAAAGTGGGAGCTGGGAGTCCCGTAGTCGGGCACACTCGACTAGAGCATTACTACTTGTTTGATATTTTTTTCCGGTTTCAGCGACTGGTTTTATATAAGAAAAATATAGTGGCTGTTCTAGGCACAATTTTTTTTTTCAAAATTTGTTGCATTTTGTAATTAAGAATTTCATAATGTGCTTGATAGTATATTGAATTGAAAACTGTTTAAATATCATTAGTGTATCGATCTTATTTACAAACCTTTTTGATGAATTTGTTGACAAACGAAAAGTATATTTTATTAAGATTAATAATAAGTAATTGGTTGAGCTGCTCTCTCAGACTGCTTCATTTTGCTGGATCGCTGCGAACTTTTAAAATATTAATAACAAAAGAATTTAAACTTTCAATGAAGGCAACGCGCATACAGACTCTTCATTTGCTTGTCTCTGACATTGTGTGTGTGTGTGTGTTTATGGGATTGTATTGAATATGCAGTCAAATACATATGCAAATACTCACTGCTGCGTATAGAACACAAAAGTGGCTTCTGGTTATAAATTGTGTCACCTGCTAACTGACGGCCGAAATGACAATCAGCAGGAACTTCCAAGCCAGCACAACTGCATGTAAACACAAACACTCTTTCACACTTACATAAACATTTGTAGCTAGTTCTAAGCACAAACAAAAATCTGAAAGGTTGCACGTCATTTCCATAGTCCATATGCAGCATACAGCTGAAGTTGTTAAGTGAAACTCAAACCAATTGCAATTTCTGACCGAATGCTGGATGCAAGATGCACGCTTAGAACATAAAATTCATAAATTCAGCGGATTTTCCAAAATTTGAAAACAACTTTGTTTATATTTGCGTACGCGTGGCTTTTAAAGCGAGCTTGAAGCAAATCGCACGCAATCTAAATTTTGGTCCATACAACCTTGACCACCCATTCATTGGGATGCAGTTTATATTGATATAGAACTTGAAAATGAATTTGAAACAAATCGCACAAAAACTCAAGTTTCGCCTTTCTTCCACCCACTTTTCACCCAGGGGGTTGAACTGGGCGAAAAATTGGTATGCAGTTAAGCATCGGAAAGGCCTTTCCCAGCCAAGCAGAGGAGTCCCAAAGGTTAGGTGCTCCCAAAAGAGCCCAAAAGGAGGGTATCCGACGGAGAAAAAGTCACGTTCAAAATATATGAAAACAGCTAATTCGGCGTCCCAGAATGCTCACTTAGATAATACTTTGTGGGGACTCCTGTATTTGCCTATGGTTTTTCTGAAATGGACTCTTTTAATAATCCGAAGATTGTTTTGGGATTGCTATTCAAACTCAAAAAAAAACTATTTATTCAATCAGTATATCTCGCGCGTTAAGAATTTTTAGTTTTCGGATGCCGCCTTCGTACACCTCTCTATGCCCCAAGTAACAAATAGTTATTAACATTTATGCAAGTTTTACAAATATTTAAAGAGCTCCAATCATCAATGCG
Source organism: Hirtodrosophila cameraria (assembly GCA_949708635.1). Taxonomy (NCBI): domain Eukaryota; kingdom Metazoa; phylum Arthropoda; class Insecta; order Diptera; family Drosophilidae; genus Hirtodrosophila; species Hirtodrosophila cameraria. Next base: position 17,430,319 of record OX453090.1, read on the forward strand.
GTGTCTGGCAGATTCGAACTCTATAGGCCTGTTCTACAAATCGATTCCGATAAATGTTGTCGAAACCGAAATGAAAACCAGAGCTGGATATAGTTAACTAACTAACTTATTGGATTCATTTTAATGATAATGTGGCACACAGGAGTCCCTGTTCTATATTTGCCACATTGCTAATGCATAAGTTAGTTAATTAACTTTGGTTTCAACAACCTTGATCGAAATCGATTTGTAGAACTCTGTGTATGGTTATTTGGGTTATATCTATGTATCAATGAGCATGTCACCGGATCGTCGCTGCTAATTAAAAGTATTTACGAAGTCATCAGCCCGTCGCTGCTTTTATAAGGCAGATGCCTTTTTGTTCGGCAAGCGGAATTTTGATTCGTTTTTAAAGTAAGGGTTTTGAAAATCCAAGATTGGTGTGATTTTTGGACGCCTGTCATTAAGTCGTGTGGTGGTCTTTATGGTAGAGCTAATGCCTTCCAAACAGCAAAATCAAATCCCTGCAATTTTTAAAAAAAAATTTCTTAAATGCCTGTTAATGTATTCAGTTTGGTAGCGAACGCCTGAGCACATCGGACTAGCACTACAAAATGAATGACTTCTGATATGTTCAATACCCAAATTAGAACTGAACTTGTTTTTTCATTCCAAATGTTCATTCTAAGATATCCTAGTTTCGATACACTAATGCGATACACTAATGCGTAAAACGACAAGAAAAACCAGATATTTCCGAAGTCATTCTGGAAGAAAAAAATACTCCTAAAGAATGACTTCTTGACAGTACCTAAAGACCGACTGGGATGTCAAACACACACACACACATAGACAAATGAACAGTAGGCGTCAATGGAATTGTTAGTCAAAGAGAGATACAATTGGCTGCATTGCATTGCGTATACATAATGTCGTACAAGCTGAGCTTTATTTCATATAGCTTAAAAATTCGTCTGAAGCCTCTATGGACATTTAGCAAATGGATTTTATAAGTAGGTGGATAATTGGTTGATTGAAATGGAATTAACTCAAGCAAGATTTGCTTGGGTATATAATTATTGTGCACAAAGTTATTAGAAATGCAATATTCTCATCGATTAGTATACGCCGCACTTCCAGTCAACCCCCACCCAAAGAGCTTTAAACTAGCAAACTCTTATGCATTTCTTCATTCTTAAAATTGCAAATCATTTATTATGCATATTTCATGCTTAAGTCGCTGCCCATTAAGGCTGCTGGCAGACCAAAAGTAAAAAACGGCCCACTTCATCTACTCTACTTGGAAGGGAGTTCACCTGAGCTTGTCCAGGTGAAACTATAGCTGGTCTCTTCCGCTTCCTCTTGCTCAGGCTGGGCAAAGTGTAATTAAATATCCATTAAGTGTACATTACGTTTCCGTCTTAGCCAACAAGCGTGGCCCAGAGACTTGCAGCTGAGTTGGGTAGACACATTAGGAAACTTTGGTGCCTAGGAAAACAGGCTGGAAATCCCTTAAGAATACAACATTCATACACACATACAAATTTCATACAACCATAAGAAAAGCACTGAATGCAGCCAAAGTTGATGTCGGGAAGAGCGACCTCGCGAGAGAGAGAACTTTAAAGAGCTGCTTATGTCTAAAATAATTTAAAAGTTCGTTCACTTGAAAAATTGTGCGGCCGTCAGTGGCGCTTAACTCACGCTCTGTTCGCTTGGGCTCCTGCCTGCCCTCCTTGCTGTTATCCTGCCATCATGCCTCCTATCCTCGAATCGTCTCGAACTTACTTACTGCCCTGAGCCTGCCCTCTCATCGTCCTTTTGCGGCCGCTTAAGAGTTGCCCGCAGCGGTTGGACCCTTGGACATTCGGACAGAGTCGATGCTATGTTCTTCGATGGGAAAATGGGGCGCAGGACGACGTTGCTTTCAGGCGTTCACTCGTTTATTAAAGATTATGCTTATAATGAGGACGACAATGACGACAAACAGCAGAATGCGCTCTATATACGCGAACCAGAACGAAATCCGACCCAATAGTCCCTCCCATCTTCCAAGTTTCATCCCATCATGATGTTGATGATGCTATTTTCCAAAAATTTTTCTTTTCATTGTATGTGTTGTTGTATGGCTCTTTTTTCCTTGCTTTCTCTTTCATGCAATGCTTTATTTTATTTTATATTATTTTATTATATTTTGTTTTATTTCATGGCTCTTTGGTCCCTTGGTCCCTTCTTTCACATTTTTTTTTTCTCCATCCCCCCACCCTCGTTTGAGCCATTAAAGTTTGTTTTTGCTTTTGTTTATCATCACTGGACCTGGACCTGGACTTGGACCTGAATCGTTCTCTGGCATGGGGGCCGTTGAGGGAACATAAGGCACAGGAACACTTGAAGAACTCACGTTGAGTGTGACGTGGTTTGTGTAGCAATTTTCTTGGATCTTATGGCACTTGAAGCGATGCTACGCCTGCGGTGGTTGCGGTACCTGGGACAGACATCATGACTCACAGTTGATTGCCACACTGACTAATAAAGTATGAGCATATCTTCGTAACAGACGCTTGCCAAATATACATTCATGTATGAGATTTACTGATGACTTTAATCGATTTCTAATTTAAAAAATTATTAATCAAGTAGGTAATCATGTGAAATGGATATAATGAAAGAGTGCAACTGCAATTAAGAGAGTATCGTTGAGCAAATAAAGTATGTTCTTCATCAAGAACAAAATCTTTCTGGCACAGTTAAGACGGTTAGGGCACTTTCTACACAATTAATCTTGACTGGAGCAGCTTAAAATGGTTAAAATTAAATCATTCATGACAACAACATTTTTAACATAATCGTTTTTGTTGAAAATGTGCTCATCGCATATTTAAAGTTGGTCTCTAAGTAAGCATTAAATTTGAATAAAGCAGTAAACATTCTTATTTCTGAACATTAAACACTAAAACCCAGCCAACCATACACGAAGTGCTCTGAAAACGGAGTGAAAAAGGACTCCCATTACAACTCCTCAAAGGAACCTTTCCGGACGGCTCCGATACTGGAGTGAAAAGGGACTCCTATATAAACTCTTTAAAGGATCGTTTCTGGAGTGCTCCGAGTTGGAGTTAAAAGGGACTTTAATACAAACACCTTAAAGGATCGTTTCTGGAGTGCTCCGAGTTGGAGTGAAAAGGGACTCCTATAACAGCTCCTCAGCGGAGTGATTTCGGAGCGCTCTGTATATAGTTGGCTGAGGGCGTACAAAAAATTAAAAATAATTTTATCATGCTCAAAAAAGTATGCCGTACACTTTTATATGGAATTGATTTGAAAGTGGAATCAAGAACATGCCCGTATTGTATTTTTAAATTATTAGGTTTGACATAGCACATGGGTCAAATGGATCCATGGCTTCCTGCATTTCTCTCACATAAGTGTCTGCATTATAACCTATGGAAGTTGCCTGTCATTATAATCGAGTAAATGGGTCATATATGTGGCTTCAAAAATGTTGTGTCACTGTCGTCGTTGTCATTGTGTGACTCGGTTTAAACCTTTGCGGCGAGTTGAGCTTCTTGGATTCTTCGTTTGTGAATGGTCGTCTGTGCTCGTTGCTTGCACCTCGGCCAACTGTGTCTCAATCGGTCATACAGTCAAGCCACCTCCCATAGTCCTTTAGTCCTTTCCTCTACATAGAAGCTTTCCTCCCAATTGTGTATGTGGCTCAACCCTTTCAATGGTCATATTACTCGTAGTCCCCATTGTTTCTCTACTCTGTTTCATTTCTATGTCATTTCCGACGCCTTTCGCTGCTGCTGCTGCTGCTGTTTCTGCTGCTGCTGCTGCCACTGGCATTTCACAGCTAATTTCAACGAGAAATTTTTGGATTGTGAGATTAGGCGGTGACAAGGGGCCAAGTTTGCGTGGTGCAGCGGTTGGGAAGGGCACTACAACCATAAGTCATCCAACCGCTTGCCTGTGCGGCGCTTATGCAAATTTGTGCCAGCTGACAAATGGAGCAGCATTTGCACAATGCCAACAACGCAAAGGGAGAGTGGGGAGGTTTTTATGGAAAGTAGAAGACGAGTAAGAGGACGAAGATGTGACTGAGAGCTGAGGACTCACAACATAAAACTGAGAGAGTTCAGAACGGGGGCGCTGGGGCGTGTCTATATAAATGTCGTTTGTTTTTTTTTTTTTTCTTGGTTTCTTATTTTGTTTCTTTGATATTTTGGTGTGTTTTTTATCTGCATTTGCTTTTTTTCTGTTGTGTTGTTTTTCTTGTCTTGTATTTTTTTTTTTTTGGGTTGTCCGCTTAGCTTAGACATGATGATGATAAAGTGCACATTAAAAAATATTTGCCATTGCCTATTGTGTTATTGTGGAGCATGCGAAGCGAAATTATTATTTGCGTAGCACGCTTTGCATTTCAACTAAGCACTTACAAAAGCAGCAAGAACAACAAAATCAACAGTATTAACAGCAACAACGCTGGAAAGGAAATACGTGCGAGTAGTTTGCCTTTAATGAGGAAATCAATGAAATGTTTTCACTAAGCTCAGACAGTGCATACTCATTATTACTCGTTACTATACGAGTATAACTTAGTGCCGCATATAATTCACACTTTCTCACACATACACACACACGCCACGCCCCCACACAGCAGCCATTGAGCTTGTCAGCTCTTATCAACATGCTGCAAGCCCTACATATGAGGTCTTTTCTTTTAATTTTGGTTTTCTCTTCATTCTTTCTCACACGCACACTTGCACACACACTGCCACATACACAATCATACACACACGCACATCAAATTATTTTCTTCATATAATAAGTGTAATAACTTTCGTGTGACGCTCCATGTGGAATATGGCAAGAAGCTCTCTTGGCTAATACTATTTGCGAGGTGCAAACAAACAGTAGTTTTGCCTACAATCAAATAATACAATGAGAAATAAGAAAAAAATGTATTTGCCCCAAAAATGGTTTCAGACGAACGTCCACATAAAGGTTGACACTGTTCTAATCCCCATGTAATTCAAAAATAATTAAATTTATAAAATTAGAAAATGTTGCCCCAAAAACGGCTTCAGTTAGGCACTAACTGTTGCTTAAGATTTAACGATTTCATAATATTATTATAACAATTTTATTGTTGGTCAAAACTAATTGTTTTAAAACTTCCTGTAATTCGGAAAACAACCAAAGTAGCCCTCGCATACGTGTCTGTGTGCATGTGTAGCACTTAAATATAATTGAGTGCGAGTGAGCAGTTTGTTGTCCTCATTTGGCATTTGGCGCAGAAATCCAGCATGAGACAATAAAAATCGTTGTGGGTGAAGTGTAGTTATCAGCATGAGAGGGTGTGTGTATGAGTACAATCTAAGTTAAAGCTACATTGGCATTTAAATATAACAGTTATATTGAGAAATACTAAAGGTATGGACAAAATGTCAACAATTGCGAAAAACTCTTCGACGAAATCGATTGTTATAGCTTTGTGCAAAGAGCCAGCGAGGCATGCAAATGTGAATGTGTATCAGCAGGGTCAGTGGATAGGACAATGACAGGTAGTCTGGTCTAATTACCAGCAACATAAACAAAAACAAGTATGAACGTTGCAGTCGGATGCACCCGACTGCGGTATACTCTTTTTTAGCCTCTTTTGCCATCAATTTAAGTTTGGTTGGGCCCGTTGTACAAGTCTGGCTACGGTATAGTATACCAGCATGTATACCAAGTTTGGTTGCTCTAGCTTCAAAACTGTGGAAAAAACCTGCGTTCATAGAGTGAAAAAATTGTTGATGTGGGAGTTTTTTTTCGATTTGCGGGGGTGCTGGGGTGCATCCGAAATTTGAAATTAACTTGATCTACGTATGGTACACAGGAACCTGCATGAAAAGTTTGGTGTCTCCATCTCTTATAGTCTCTGAGATCTGCGTGTTCATACGCACAGACGGACAGACAGACGGGCATGGCTAGTTCGTCTCTGCTGTTGATGCTGATCAAGAATATATATAGTTTATACAGTCGGAAATGCCTCCTTCTGCCTGTTACATACACTTGCCGTACTTTATAACTCCCTTTTTTTCACTTTTAATGGGAATAGGGAGTAAATAGCAACAGAAGAGAAAGTGAAAGTCAAAATTGAAAGGCAAAAGGCAAGAGCAGCACAAACGACAAGAACAAAAGATGAAATTCAAGTACTCAAAGCATATTACAGAAAAGAAAAGTCTAACCAGCAACTCAAGTAGATGTTTGATGGGTTTATAAAAAAAGGAAAATGCAACATTTTTGCTTCCTTTTGTTAATCCTGTTCGCTGTTGTGTAATAAATTCAGACCTACTCTGGCCTATAAACCAAAACATAACAACAACAAAATAACTCATTGAATTGTCAACTCGTGACTGGCCTTCTAAATGTTGTCCATGCTCCTTGGTTAGTTCGGTCTGTTGTTGTTATCTTGTTGCTATGGCATTGACATGACGCCTAAAAATAGTTGCTGCTCATGATCATGATTAGAACTGTTATTCATAAATATGTTGTATATATTTATTATGCTTTCGCATTATTCAAATTCAAGTCACTCTTAATCGCTTTCGCCTTAATGGCAGTCAAGCAGTCATTTAAGTGGTTCAGTGGTTAAGTGGCTCTCTTTGACACATTGGCCCAACGGGCTCTGCTGACAGTTAAGCAATTACCATAAATTCTCCAACAATGCTGAACTAGTTTTTTAAATACTTAGACTACATTTATTTCTCAGTGCAGTGCACTGCAGTGTATTTGAAGCACCAAAAAAGTATGCTGAACCATTTTTAATGAAAGTGTCTTCAAAGTGGAATTTGTAACGTGACTAGCTCTGATTTTATTTAACCCTTTCGAGATTTAAAATCCAAGACAGTAATATAAAGACAGTATTATTAGAAAATATTTTAACATATTCTGAATAGTAATAAAAAAAATGTATTGCATACTTGAAAATCCTTTTTTCTGGAATATATAATCCCAATAAGTATTTCTAGTGGCATATGTTATTCCAATGAGTGTAAAAGCCGAAGTTTGAAAATAGCTGGGACGTATTGTCCCAGTAGTCCCGAAAGGGTTTAATTACAATACAGTTGTTGCGCAGAAATTAGAACCTTCAAAAGCACAAATTTTTCAAAACTAGGAATTACCGTATTCGATGCACCCACCCAACCAAATACAAACCACTCCGGTTTTTTTTCTTGAGTGGCTTTGTTTCTGGCTCTAGTTTGACCTTGAACATCGGCTGTGGTTCTTTCCGTTTGTTTATAATATTTATGGCGACCTTTGCGTTGAAATTCTTTTCTTTTAGATCATTAATAATATCAATTGGCTTGATAAAGGTTTCCGGTCCTCTTACAAAAACTTATTTTCAACCGATCGTTCCTATGGCAGCTATATGTTTTCCTGATCCCATCAGGCCAATAGTTACTAACTGCAATAAGAAGAAGCATCTATGCCAAGTTTCATCAAGATAGCTCTGGGGCAAAGTCGTGAAAAATGCGACAAAATAGCCTACAGGAAGTACAGTATTAAATTACAATTAATGGCTCTACGCAATACACTTGGACGTACACTTTTGGATCCTTATTTATATATCACCGCAAAGTTGAAATTTTATTCCAAAGAATGACCTTTGAGAACATTTGCTAATTTTACAAAACATTAATAGAACACACATAAATACAAAGTCTTAGTACAACCAACATATAGTTCAAGCCCGTATAATTGCTATTCATTTTAAAATTCTTTAAAAATTTGTTTTGCTTTTGAATATTGGCAATTTGAAAATAGGCTACAAAAATATTGAAAATCTTAAAGCAAACTTTTCGACAGCAACAGCTGACATTATTGAAAATTAATTTTAGACCAATCACTCCTTCCCGATTCTGGTCAAATTAAGCCAGCATGACCATATCTAACCAAAACTTAGAAAAGTCGAGATTGAAGTTTGGTTGACATATATTTAGCAAGGTAAAAGTTTCTCATACAACTAATTTTTCAACTGATAGTTCCTATGGCTATAAGATATAGCAATGCCGATCTTTATAAAATATTGTCGACAAATAATACTAAGAGTTAGAGTTGGCAAGGTTGGTCGAGTTATCTTGAAAATCAAAATTTTTATGGCAGCTATATGTTGTGTGTATATTATACAATAATATACATATTTACTTTAAGGAGTCGGAGACAACTTATTCCATACATTACACATTTTATGAAAAAATTGAATACCCTTTCCAATATATAACAACATGACAATATGCCCGATAAAGTATTCATTCCTCCCACTATGGGTATACATATCATGTTCACACACACACGCACAGTTATGCACAAGCGCGCTGCTTTCGTGTATCGTGACATTGCATACTTTCGGGCTGAGCTTCGTTTGTTATTTTCGCAGGTAAGGCTGTGCGGCTGAGTGTGTGTGTGTGTGTATATGCATTATTTTAATCCGAACATCGTTCATCTTTCATCTTCTTTGAAATTATTAGTATTTACAGCTGTCTCGCGGACGCAGCACATTGCATTCGCGGCAGTTCAGGGTCCAACTTCAATTAGGTTCTACTTACATTCTAATCTGACTAAATTGTTCATTATCATTTGGGTCTGTGTGTGTGTGTGAAGTAAGGTAAAGAAATAAAGAAATTATTTTAAAATTGAAGAATACAGATAAAGAACCTATTTCTTTTCTCATCATATGTGACAAATTAAATCATTTTTTTAAATACAGTAGCTTGTGGCTCAGCAACTGGAAAAACAAACAAAATTTGAAATACATATGTTAAATTGCTCAAATGGACTAGACTATTATGCCATAGATTTTAACGAGTGACAACTTTTTCAAATATGTATTACGACTTTTCTCGAGTTTTTCAAATTCAACATGAGACACATGAAGTGCCTCATAATTGAAGCTTGATTTTGTGACATTGTGTAATTAAAGCAGATGTCGTTCTGCAATCCAATCTGACCAATAATATAATTTAATTTGTGTGCTTACACATCTTGGTCTCGCATATCAAGTATCAATTATAGCACATCAGAATTGCAAAGCTGACTTAATTAGAACGGAAGGTGGGAAAATGTTTCTCAATTCTGATTGGATCGCATGTCAGCTTAGTTAAGGTCGTTCTTAATATGTGCCTGAACTTTATTATTTTTAGTTTATTTGATAAATACCATACGTACATAAATAAACATCTCGGCTTACTTAGTTTCACAAAGTTCCATATAGTGTTAACTGTCATATTTATTGGGTACTCGTTATTTTACATTCCTCCAAAGAGAAACATATTTTAACACAGCTTTAAAATTAGGTAGACATAGACGGATTAATATTGTCGTACTAATCAAGAATATATATGAGAAAGTATACTTCAAAATATAATACTAAACTATTTTTAAATTTTTTTGAGCAGTTCAAATTGGCACCTGCACACATACACACATACATTTTGTAGTCGTACATCAGGTAGCAATTATAACGCACAACAAAATAGCTCTTACCTTAATTGGGTCGGATGTCAGGTTGTTAAAGCCATTTTTCCTGCTCCAACTGTAATAAGATCATTGTGTGCGCCCATAAATATCAAGATAATCCCATAATCCTTTGGCCTTGCAATTATGATTGAAAGTTTATGAAAGCAGCTGCAGCAGAGACAGGGACAGTTTCTGGCTTGCATTAGCATAGCAGTGACTAGCGCCTTTAACAGATGCCAAACAGAGAAAGAGAGAGAGAATGCAGACAATAAGGACTAAGAATTTGAAAATGCGCTAAAATTATAGACTTCAATTTGCACAAAATTAATATAAACTTGAAAGGAAATAACAACGAATCGATGAAGACAAAAAAGAAATACAAATGTTTTACCAAAAGATACGTTTTGTTTTGCATTTCTTCAATTTATTTTTGTAAGTCGAGCGAGGAACGACAGGTTTTCATACCATGTTTTTATACTCTTCTTTTAATTTTTTTTTAAATGTCCGTCTGTCCGTTGGTTTGTCCGCTGGTCTGTCTGTCCGTCCGTCTTTCCGTATGAACGCAGGTTTTTCCACAGTTTTGAAGCTAGAGCAACCAAACTTAGTTTATATGTTGATATATACAATAGGCAGACTGTTGATATATACAATAGGCAGACAAATTGTCAAGATCTCCCCCCACCCACACCACTTCCCCAACAAAGGGCAAAAATCTATGTCTTCTACAGTAAAGAGGCGAATAAAAGAGTATATCGCAGTCGGGTGCTTCCAACTGCAACGTTCTTATTTGTTTGATTTTCGTTTTTGTTTTATTTTTATCTCAATCACTTGACCTTTTGCATGGCGCGCTCGCTTTTATTTATTATATTTTTGTTTCCAACCGCACTCAGAAGTTTTTTACTCCCTATACCCATTAAAAATGTTTAAAAGGGAGCCTTAAAGTACTGAAAATGTATGTAACAGGCAGTGGGAGGCATGTCCGACTATCTAAAGTATATATATATTCTCTATCAGCATCAACAGCCGACTTGATTTGGACATGTCCCTCTGCAGGGTGCAGAGCATCTCTTAGTCGGTCACTTTTGATTAGTGCATTTTTACTTGTTTGTATTTTATTGTCTCGATTGTTTGGAATTACCTTTGTTTTTAATTTCGGCGACGACAAGCGTAACAAAAATATTTAACGATTGCAAAATAGAATAAATAAAGTAAGAGAAATCTTAAAATTGGCGTGATTGTTGGTGATGTTGTTGCTGCTGTTGATGTTGTTGGTTTTGGTTGTTGATTGTTTGTTATATGGTTACCTTTACCTTTTTACAAACTGTCACCTTTTTGAGTTGTTGCTGACAGCGTGAAAATCAAGATAAATGTTTTGGCGTTTCTTCTGCAGTCGTGTTTGGCTGTGTTTCCTGGTTCTTAAAGTGCCAGTTTTTACTCCCTGTTTCCATTAAAAATGGGTAAAAGGGAGTTATAAAGTACTGGAAATGTGTGTGACAGACAGAAGGAGGCATTTTCGACCATATAAACTATATATATTCTAAACTATATATATAGCCTTGTCCGTCTGTCCGTCTGTCCGTCCGTCTGCATGAACGCATCGATCTCAGAGACTATAAGAGATCGATACACCAAACTTGGCATGCAGGTTCTGTCTTTTCTTGATTCTTAAATGTCCATTTTGTGATTATACTCTTTTCTTAATTTTTGTGAAATTTCCATCTGTCCGTCGGTCCGTCTGTCTCTCGGTTTGAGTGAACTCAGTTTTTTTCCACTGTTTTAAAGCTAGAGCAAACAAACTTGGTATACATGTTGATATATACCATAGGCAGACAAAGTGTCAACTTGGCATTCGGCACACTGCAAAAGTAACTTATGTACAATAAAAAGAAGCTGAAGCTTTTTGCGCAACGTGCGGAATGCAAAATTAATTTTATTATTTAAAATATTTCATATATTAATCAGAAAATACTTCGTCACAAAATTAGATATCCAAAGTTTTATTGCTTTAATATACATCGTTCCTAGACTTTAACCTCGCGTAGAGGTGTTTTTTATTGAAAAAAAGCAGTATTTTTTGATTAACTCGAAAACGGTCTTTTGAATTTTTACTTCATTTTCGAATTCAGCGGGCGATTTTACGGTAAGAAACACTCTAAAATTGTCAAGATCCGAGCATTTTTAGAAATTGTTCTACCCTCTGTTATGATTAGCTCACAGCCGCCCCTAAAGAGGGCGTGTCACACTAAAAATGCATGTTCTCATTTTTACTAAAGAGTTAATAAGTTCATTTTTTGTCGATCGATTTTGATGAAATATCCTTTAATTTCTTCAATAAAAGAAAACAAATTTCAAATGTTATGTTTTATTAGAAATACCCGTTGGAAATCTAGCTTTTTTTAAAACACGTTAAATTTTAATATAAAATTTTCAGTTTAAGTCTTAATAGCGGCTAAGTGAACAAGAATTTTAAAAAGTGACGCGCGGGTGGATTTTAGGACATTATATAATGTATTTAAAAAAGCAAATTTTTTAAGAATCCGAAATCTGGTTTCGAAGATATTGAAAATTCTCTGAATGTACCTTTTTTAAAAACCGAAAATCGAGCTTTTTCCATTTAGCTCGAAAACGAGCACGCGAACATATTTTATTTTTATTTTTTTCGGACTCAGAGACTGATTTAACATAAGAAAATAATAGTGGCTGTTCTTGGTGCAAAAATATTACAAAATTTGTTGCATTGTGTAATATAAAAAAAAAAGTATAAAAATTAAAAAAAATTTGTTTGGATTTTGGGCCGATTTGTGTGCCAGGCCTATTTTGTCCAAAAAAAACACTCTCTAAAGATATTTGGAAACATATTCTAAGCACTAGGTCCAACAATCTCGCTTGGTCTATGAGTTATTAATTTTGGCCAACAAAAGTGCTCATTTGCCCTATACTGCAGTGCACACATGAAAGTTCAATTAATTTTGCCACTAATCCACAGAACATCACAGGAAATCTCACGCTCTGCTTGGGTCATTAGATAAACAGACTTCGTTTGAGCCACAGCACCATTTTCAAGGCTCTGCTCAACCAAACGAAACGAAGCAGCAGCTGGCAGACAGTCCGACAGACTGACATACAGACAGGCAGGCTGACAGACCTAGACTGTACCCAGTTGTATGTGTGTGTAGTCCTGTTAAGTTTATGCAGTGGGACTCAAGATAAATCCAGGATTTATTTTATCGTCAAATGGGCAGTTTTAAGTGATCTGGTAGATTCTGATTGTATTGTGATTAACTCAAATGACTCGGTATTTTCATAATTAGTTGTGTTATTGAGCATGTTCTTAATTATATTTGTAAGCTACTTTTTCTATAGACAGATGAATTTAGTTTACATAACCGATCTACCAGAACCAGAAATAGTAGCATACATTTGTGCGCTAAGGTCACTGTGCCTGAAAAATAACATGAAATTCAATTTTGCCTAACTTTTCATAGCATAAACCAAGTATGTGTTTGTGGTTGCGTAATAAAGTGTTGGGAGTACTTGTTTATGGGTGCTGTGTGTAAATTTGGTATCCCAATGTCGATGGCTGATATTGAGCGCGTTGACTGCTTCGCTTGGCTTGTTAGTCATGGCTTAAAAGCTTAGCGAATAAAACTCGAATTATGCGCTGCCGGATGCAGAACATTGGTGCGTGTTGGTGGTGGGTGTTAAACATAGATGGTGCGTGTGTGAATCCTGTTGCTTAAAGCAATTAAGCAATAAGCGTAATCTACGGTGAAAACTTGCCAATTGTCGCTGTCACAAATGCGTGAAGGAGACAGCGCGTCATTTCAATTAGCCGGCAGTTCTAATCCCAATCCCAATTCCAATCCCAAAAACAACACTGACACCAGACATATGTATGTATATGAAAAGATATGTACACTAGGCATGAAGTTTTTAAGGTCATACTCCCGTACTCTCATCCGTTGCGTTTAAGTGAAAAAAAATTTATAAAATTAAAATAAAAGTTTAATTTTAAGTTGTAAGTGGTTCGCGGAGGCTCTAAAGATGTGTATATCACTCATCCGCAGGGTTGGGTTATATACACAATTTTTAAACAGTTTTGCCCCATAGGGTGTTAAGTTGGTAATGATCATATGCTTCCATATTGTGTACTGGCTTCTTTCACGTACACTCAACGATGAACTTTATTCATCTTGTTCTTCATCCAACATTCCATTCTCATGTTTACGTCTGCATATCGATAAATCATCGATATCAATATTGCATAACGTGATTATATAATACTTATATAAATACTATTGTGTGTTAAATACTATTATTACACGCTTATATATACTAATATATAATTATACTAATTATACTAATATTGCACCTGCTTAGTACTGCTAACTTATATACTACTACAATATGCATTGCGGATGGTGTAATAATTTTGTTAAACAATGTGTAAAGCATTGAAAGAGATGTCTCCGACCCCATTAAATGCATAATAATAAATATATATACATATATGCTAGAATTTCCCGGCGTGCGGTGCTACGTATAAAATCAGATTCGCTAGAAAATTTAACTTCGCCTCTACAGCCTTAATCAACAGTTTTCTACCCAACAGGGTAAATTTTCGGGAAAAAAAGGTATGCAGTTTTTATTGAATTTTCATATTGATCTTTGAAAATGAAATTGAAGCAAATCGCAAAAAAAAATCAAATTTCTCCCTGCTTACCACCCACTTTCCACAAAGGTGGGTGAATTTTCCAGAAAAATATTATGCAGTCATTGTCGAATTTTCACATGGATTACTGAAAATGAATTTGAGCCTGATCGAGTGAGAAACAGCTAAGTTGCATACAACAATTTTCCGACCATTTTCGACTATTCAATCGGATTTTTTTAAATGTGAGAGTTTCGTTTTTTATATTTTGTTCTGTGGAGGTTGGTAAATGAGTCTGAAAAAATCGCACTAAGACTAAAGTTACACCCACGCTACCTTGACCACACACTTTCCACCCGGGAATGTGAATTTTCCGAAAAATTGGTATGCAGTTTTTAATGAATTTTTATATAGATCTTTGAAAATGAGTTTGAAGCTAATCGGATGAATAACAAAATAGTTGCATGCAACGGTTTTCCGAGAAGATCCGGGATTAGCCCTCAACTACTGTGAAAATTTCTGCCATCTAGTTCTTATGGTTTGGGCGCTGCGTTGATTGCCAATCGCCATCGCCAATCGCCAGTGAGGACAAACCCTTTTATATTGAGTTAGATATTTTATTTTCGTCATTAGCATTACAGTCGAGTCGAACAAGCCAAGTCCGTCTGTTTCTGTTTGCCAAAATGTAGAGGAAATAATTGCCAATGGAGACAAGTCTAAACAACAAGAAATCAATCTTCAAAACTTAAGCTCAAAAACGGTTGAGTGCAAAAATGTATGAATTCAAGAAAACCCGACTAAAAATGATGAGTATTAGCATTTTATACATATATACATATAATATTTCATTGCTGAGCCATAATTCAAACATTTTGCCGACAATTTTTAAAATTTTGAAAGTTGACAACTTTTGATAAAAACCTACGTTGTATACGTACTTTTTTGCTGAATCTTTAGAGCCACTGGGAACCACTTAAAATTAAATTTTTATTTTAATTTCATATTTTTTTGGTGACTTAAACGCATTAGAGTACAGGATTATGACCTTAAAAACTTCGTACTAAGTTGGTACGGTCTAATGTACACGTATCCTAAGAGTTTTCCTTAACCTTTCAATTAGCAGCTTTTGAATCTCACCCGTTCAGCTTACACAATGTGTTGGTGGCCTTTGCGCATATTTCATGAACTTGAGAACGAGAACAAACACAACAACACACACACACACACACACACAACCCCACATCCACATCCACATCCACATCCACATAGAAATGCCAAGAGGGCCATGGTTTGGGCTGGCTAATAGCAGCCAGTTTTGGAGTGCGGAGTGTGGTGGCATGACGCTGAGTGCGGCCAATTAGCACAAACGTTTGACTAAGTACACAAAAGTGTTTCCGTTTAGGACGCACGTCAAGTGACAATTAGCCAGTCTGCAGTTAGTAGAGCCGTGATTTGGTTTACATTTTTAAGAGAGGTAGAGGGAGATAGAGAAGCCCAGAGGCTGCCTCGACTCTAGTTTGCATGCCACACATATTGTTTCTCTTTCACATGCTCATGCAAACATACATATATGTATCTCATATTTCATATTTCCTTCTCTTCTTGCCTTCTCTTTGCAGCGTTTTATCACGCAAGTTAAAGCCACATCTGGTCGCCGACACAGTTAAGCAGTATATAAGTCGGGCGCAACCAACAGCCAAGAAGGGTGCTCAAGAGCAACAAAATAACATGGAGTTTTTACGTGGTGTCTATGCGTTTATGCAAGTGAGTAGATCATCGGTGAGTGTCAACTGTTTCCATTATAACAAATGTACTAATCCATATCAACTTGCTCTACTTTTCAACTGGCAAATTTTGGTTCTTGTTTTACTACCACACATGACGAGTTTACTATATTGAGTCGTTTCGTTATTCGAATATGACAACTGAAACTGAAATTCCAAACGCAAAACAATCACCAAAAAAAAAAAAAAAACCAAAACCAAAAGAAACAAACAAGCGAATATGTAACTACTATCTGCTACTATCTTATTTATATTTACTTCTACTACACCTTTTGTAAAACGTGTCAAAAACAACCGAAACCGAATAAGATGAACATACAAAACAATTCAATACAATATAATAGTACAAAAAAGTTTATATTGGTTACGTCAATGTGTACAGTCTACATGGCAATTATACATATGTCTTTTACTTACTATCCATGTAACATAAAACAAAATTAAAAGCAAAAAAAAAAAAAAAACATTAAATAACT